>CAIGRL010112380.1:0-26638 GCA_903798325.1 Fraxinus xanthoxyloides
TTGTCAAAAACTTCTAGGATTTAGTTTTTGTTTTCATGAATATTTTGGAATTGGCTTAACCTTTTCTAGATTTTTCATGGATTCAGTCATGGTTTTTCCATCGAAGAATTAAATTATTTGCTGAGTTTTAATTTCAATTTTATTTTATTGGTGGATAGATTACTGCCTTATGCTTGATGTATATGGTCAAATTTTTTATCTTATTCCAATAAAAAGAGTGTAAATGTGTCATAGGAAGTTTAGATTCTTGGATTACAATTGAACTAAATTGATTTGTAATGTTATATCTTCCGATTAAAGAGTTGGGATGAAGACCTCTATTTGAGTTATAAAAATAAATAATTGATGACATTAATACAATCCAATTGAGGGAATTCTAATGCTTCACTTCCTTAAGCATTGATTTTAATTTCATTATTTCAAATATTGAATTCTTAATTTTATTCGAATAATAAACTCTACTTCACAAACGAGAGAACATCTATCATTTTTTATCCTTTGAGCATTTCTTCTATCTCCCTATGGAATTGACACCCCAGACTGTGCTACAACTACCACGTTATTCTTTAGGTGTAATCAAATTTAAGCGCTATTGACGAGGAGACAATACAAAATACCAAGGGATTGACTGAAAAGGGTGATACGTTCATTTATTATTCTTTAGTTAATTTAGTTTTTCTTATTTCTTATATTTTTTATTATATAGTTTAGTTTTCGTGTTTTATGAGTAGGGATCGCGATGAAGGAAGCTCTACTGAAAGACCTTTTCTAGTGTTTGAATCACTTTCTAGCCTTATCTTTGATACTGCCTCTATTTCCATGAACACCATACTACATAACACTATGACTAATAATGAACAAGGTGAGGCACTTTATAGGACTTTACAGGATTATCTTCACCTTACACACAAGTCCACACCATCATGCATCATGTTTTCGCCTAAAATGCCACGTATGAGACTTATATCGGGAACGATTCAATTTATTCCCACTTTTCATGGACTTGAAAACAAAAATACATACATACATATTAAGAAATTTGAGGAAGTGGTCACAACGCAGTCAGACTAAAAAGATTTCCCATTTTTACTTAAAGAACAATCTAAAAGCTAGCTATATTCGTTGAGACTATGTTCGATTGGCACTTGGGCTGAAATGACTCAAGCATTCTTTAATAAATATTTTCCTCACCATAAAACTAGTGCTATTAAGGTAATGAGACTTTATACCAAGCTTGGGGAAGATATAAAGAAGTGCAAGCCCTTTGCCCCCACCATGGTTATGAGAATTGGCATATTGTGAGCTATTTCTATGAGGGATTAACACCTAGGGAGTGTTATTCATAGAGATGATGTGTGACGGTGAATTTTTACAAAAAGATACTGATGAGACATATAATATCTAGATGACCTAGGGAAAAAGCTCATACTTGGACTGGACCTAGCGCCACTAAGAGTACTAATAGGTCATGAACCACAGGAAATCCCACCAGCACAGGTATCTATCATATTAGGGAGGGAGATAGACTTAGAGCTAAAGTAGAAACCTTCACTAGAGAACTAAAAATCCTACGTGCTAAGGACTCGAGATCTACACAGAATGTATCCCTGTTAAGTCTCTAGGACCCTATTTTGTGTGTGGTGGAACTAATCATCTAGCGTAAGAATGTAGTTCTTTTTCTTACATGAGGGGGTTTATGAAGAACATTTCAACGCCTTATACACATACAAAAAGTCATATACCTCATTTTCAGAAACATACAATCTTGGGTGGCGGAATCACCCCAATTTTAGCTAGAAATCTGAAAACTAGCAACCTGTCTAGCCATCTAGAACTTTTAATACACACTTATATCGGCCCACAAATTCTAGGAACTCTTTAGAAGATACCTTACATGCTTTTATAGAGGCACAAGGTAAGACAAATCAAAAGTTTGAGACTATGATCACTTAGGTAGTTGAGAAAAACAAAGAGATAAAGAATCATATGTCTAAATTGACTAATGCCTTAGCTGTAAGGAAGCATGGGAAATTTCCCACTCAGCCTCAACCAAATCCTAAGGGACAACACATGGCACAAACCTCAAGACCGGAAGAAAACAATCTTAAAGAAGTGAATGCCATAACCGCTAGATCAAGGAAAGTCATAGAACCAATCCCCAAGCCTAGGAAAACTGAAAGTGAGTCTACTAAAAGTAGTCCTATTGAGAAAGTGGTAGAAAAACCAGTTAGAGTGTATTTTCGTCAAGCTCTTGAGCCTACACCGAAATCTGCTGATCAACATAGTGAAATCCTAGAAAACCTCAAGTAAGTAAAAATCAATCTATCTCTTTTGTATATTATTTCCCAGGTTCCTACATATGCTAAAGTCTTTAAGGACTTATGCATTGTGAAGAGAAATCACCTTGTTAAGAAAATTGCTTTCTTGATTGAGTAAGTGAGTGTGGTGATTGAGCAAAGGATCTCACCAAAGTATCAGAAACTTGGTTGTCCTATTGTATCTTGTGTTATTGAGAACCATGAGTTTGTACAAGCTCTTCTTGATTTGGGGGCAAGTATAAATCTTATGCCTTATACAATTTACTTGTTGTTAGGCTTAGGCAAATAAAACCGACTTCTATGGTCTTACAATTAGCTGATAGGTCTACTATTAGACCTAGGGAATAGTTGAGGATGTATTGGTTCAAATTTTACTATCCCGTGGACTTCTTGGTTTTGTATGTAAATGTTGATTCTAAAATCCCTATTATTCTTGGTAGACATTTTCTTGCTACAACTAATGCTCTTATAGATTGTAGGAATAGTCTAATAAAACTTTCTTTTCGGAACATGACTTTAGAAGTCAAAAATTTTCACATCACAAAGCAGCCACAAGAGGATTATGAGTGTCATCAAACAGTCATGATTGACGCACTCACTCAAGAGCAAACATCAACTTCGACGATATCAAGTATATGGGCCACTTGACCTACCACGACATATTAGGGCACTAGTACAAGTTGACAGACATGGATTGCCCAGTATCAGAGTTTGTATTTTATTTTAAATTTTAATCCTTATTTTAGGTATTTTTTACATTAGTTTTTATTGTAAAGGAAGTAGTACTTCATTTTTTACTTTCATTGTAAGGAAGTAGTACTTCCTCGTTTATTGCTCTCATTATTTTCATGTAACCACGGTATTTCACTACCACAAGTGAGGGTATATTAATAAATTTTCGGAGGTGCTACCCTCCTTTAACTTAAAAAATTCTAGAAGAAGAAACTAATCCTAGGAGAGACCCACAACGTAGGCTAAACCCCACAATGAAAGATAAAGTTAAAAATGAGGTGCTTAAATTGTTAAATGCAGGTATTGTTTATCATATCATGGATAGTAAATAGGTTAGTCCTACACAGGTAGTTCCTAAGAAGTAAGGAGTCACGATAGTGAAAAATGAATTAGGTAAAATGGTTCTCACAAAAACAATGACTGGTTGGCGCATGTTCATAGATTATAGGAAACTAAATGCTGCCACCCATAATGACCATTTTCCATTCCCGTTTCTAGATCATATCTTGGAGCATGTGGCTAGCCATCATTTTCACTGTTTTCTTGATGGCTACTCTAGTACTATCAAATTGAAATTGCATTAAAGGACTAGTTAAAGACCACATTTACTTGCCCTTTGGCACTTATGCCTTCCGTAGGATGCCATTTGGACTTTGTAATGCTCCTACTACATTCCAAAGATGCATGACTAGTATATTTAGTGACATGGTATAGAATTGCATGAAAGTGTTCATGGATGGCTTGACTATGTTTGGAACTTCTTTTGATGCATGTCTCTTAAATTTGAAGAGAGTTTTGACACAATGTGAGGAAAAAAGGTTGGTTTTAAATTGGGAAAAGTGTCATCTCATGGTACCTTCGGGGATTGTCTTAGGGCATGTAATTTCTTCTAGAGAAATAGAGGTTGACAAGTCTAAAATTGAACCAATCTCTAAATTGTCCACACCTAAGACAATAAAAGATGTTAGATCATATTTAGGCCATGCGGGTTTGTATAGACGGTTTACGCAAAAATTTTCATCTATCTCTAGATCATTATGTCACCTTCTAAATAAAGGTGTCGCTTTTGAGTAGACTTCCGAATGTCAAGATGCATTTAAAACACTGATTGACAAACTCACTTCAACACTATCATGCAACCACCTGATTGGACACTACTGTTTGAAATCATGTATAAGGCTAGTGATTACCCGGTAGGTGCAATTTTTGGTTTGAAATCACATGTGATGCTAGTGATTACACGGTAGGTGCGGTTCTTGGTTTGAAATCATGTGTGAAGCTAGTGATTATGTGGTAGGTGTGATTCTTGGGCAATTCAATATAGGTAATCCTTTTGTGATTTACTATGTTAGTAGAACTCTTAACGCTACTCAAATGAACTATTCCACTACTGAAAAAGAGTTACTAGATGTTTAGATTCTTGGTAAGCTTAGATTTTAGTTTATTGGCTATCCCATTACAATTTTCACAAATCATAAAACCCTTAAGTATCTTCTTGGAAAGAAGGATGCTAAGGTACGATTAATATGATGGATCTCTTTTGCAAGAATTTGACATCACCATTAAAGACAAGAAGTGAATAGAGAATGTGGTGGCTGATCATCTATTAAGGCTAACTTTCGAGGATAATGCAATTACATTGCCAATCATAGATGAATTTCTAGATAAGAATTTGTTTTCTGTCTCTTCCCTACCATGGTTTGCTCACATTGTAAACTATTTTATAGTAGGTAAGATTCCTAAAGAGTGGAGTGCATCGGACAAGAGGAAGTTCTTGGTTGAGGTACGTAATTTTTACTGGGATGATCCATGTCTATTTAAATACTGTCTCAACCAAATTTTAAAATGTTGTGTCCCTGATGAGGAGATACCTAGTGTGCTAAATTTTTGTCATACCCAAGCATGCGGAGGCCACTTTTCTATAAAAAGGATTGCTGCAAAAATTTTACAATGTGGTAAGGACACTAATAATTACTGTATATCTTGTAACAGATTCCAAAAATTAGGTGCTTTGTCCCAGTATAATATGATTCTCCTAAATCCCATTTTGGTAATTGAAATATTTGACTGTTGGGGAATTGATTTCATTAGACCTTTTCTACCCAATTTTGGTTATTTATATATTATTGTTGCAGTTGATTACGTGTCTAAATGGGTAGAAACATCAGCTTGTAGGGCTGATGACAATAACGGGGTTGTTAAATTTCTGATAGAAAATATTTTTTCTAGGTTTGGCACACTACGTGTTATTATTAGTGATAAAGGCACATACTTTTGAAACCGTTCATTCGAAGCACTCGGGAAAAAGTATGAGGTCATCCATAAAATTTCTACTGCTTATCACCCCAAACTAGTGGATTGGTATAATTGGCTAATAGGGAAATTAAATAAATCTTGGAGAAAATGGTTAACCCCAATCGTAAAGATTGGTCTTTAAGACTAAACAATGTACTTTGGGCTTATTGTACGGCCTTTAAGACTTCCGTAGACATGTCACCCTATCGCCTTATATTCCTCATGTATGTTTTTTCACTTTTCTTTTTGTATATTAGTTTTTTTTTATGTTTCGTTTTGTTTCTTGTTTCATTTATTTTTTTTTCCAAATTGAGTACTTTTGAGGCTAACCATTGTTTTGACACTATGTGATTTACTCCAGTATTCATGTGATATTCTTCCTTTTTTCCTTTGGCAGGCATTTTAGAGATTGAGGACAATGTCCTATTTGAATGGGAGAGAGTTGCATAGTTTGTTGTGTATTGCATTGCACAAATCATCATGGAATATTTTTAAACAAAAAACAACATAAGTGTGTTTTAAGGGGTATTGGAATGTTACTTAGTTAATTGGGGTAAAAGTTACACATTTCAAGGCAACCGATCAATTTTGAGTTTTTTGAGATCAACATGTGTTTTCAAGTTTAGGAATATTTTTAGAACCAAATCAATGGCATCCACGCACCCCCTATGGTTTAAAATGTATTTTGACAAGTTTTGGGAGCGCTGGAAAACCATGTTACAAAGTGGATCGAAAATCGACTTTTTAGTGCAAATTGACCAAAAAGAAGTTTTGAACTTGTATAACATAAATATCGAGGTATCTGAGGTCTCCAACAGTGGAAGAAAAATTGCCTTACTAGTAGACTATGTGACTGCATAGACTAACTAGCAACGCAGTCGCATGTAGAGCATCAGGGCCTAAATGAATGTTTGCTCTATGCAATTGATCACCTTTCTCTATGCGGTCGCATGGAGGAAATGAACACCAGGACTTTCTTTTTAAACACATGCACACGGACACAAGTATACACACATACGGGCACACCCACACTTCTTTACATCCACACACACACAACACCTCCCGAATTTACCACACACAAAACTTACCAAGTAACGTATTCATCTTGACTATTGTATTCTCCGACATCTAGTCCCTCAAGGTATGTTAGCTTCTCTTTGCCCTTACTTTATTGCAAGATCTATTTGTGCTTGGGAATGAGATTGAATGATTAGGAGTATGGGAATTAGGTAGTGATGGAGTGTTGAATTGAAAAAAATTTGGGCTTGATTAACACTAATGTTTTGGAACTTTTATGAAAAAATTCAAGCGCCTTCAAGGTGTTCGATAAAATGCCTAGGAGAAAATTAAAGTTGAATTAGGGTTCATTCGAATGTGACATGATTGCCTTGTGTTTTGGCCTGATTTTTAGGTTAAATTTCATTCATAAATCCACTTGGAAACACCAACACCTAAATTTGCACACATAGCCATGAAGTAGGCGAAAGTCACTTCACATTACCCAATTCATCCCTCTGTTTTCTAACTCAAACGAAGTCTGTTGGACCTCAAATTTGAACATGCTTTACACTAATGTACATTCTTTCATCTGCTTGAAGCTTACTTGAGAAAATTTTGATTTTTTTCGATGAAGTCCCGTGGTGAACTTGCTGGTCGAACATGATTGTAAATGCAAAATTTTCTTTGTTTGAGTGGATATCGAGTTTATGCTCTACATTTTGAATCTTTATGAAAATACCCATGTTTCATTACACATACTGTTAAGCATGGCATCGTTACAATGAACTATGTTTTGTTTGAATTTTTTGCTTGTAACATAAGTTTAGGAGTTTTTGGTGCTCATGTTCCACCTATTATCTCCAAGTATTATGGTAATCATTTATGCATCACATTTAGCTTACATGTTTTAATTATTGTTGTGTTTACAAAATGCCTCCTAAGCGTCCTCCAAAGGAAAGAAAAATGTGGCTTCTACTTCAGGTACTCAGATTGAGGACCCGAAGGAAAAATACAGAGATTGTTGGATCAAAAGACCACTACACGATACTCAGATGTTATTGGCCACTAGGCACTGCTCCCAGAACGGCCGTTCAGATTAGAAGATTTTTTCAAATTTGAGATCATGGCTTTAGTACAAAAATGTTGTTGGGATAAAGTGGTTGAAAGACCTCACCTAATATATGAAGGCATGGTTCGCTAGTTTTATGCAACTTCAACAGTGAGATAGACACTCCGGTATCCGAGTATCTACATTAGACGTGGGTAAGGGACAAATAGATTATGTTCACGCCTGAGGTAATACATGATTACTACCATTATCATGGGATAACACAATTCCCATTTCTGGATATTTTCCATAGAACACAGTCGGGAAAGTATTGCTTGGGTGTGAGAATGCATGGTTGTTATAAACTCTAGTTTGGCATCAGATCGAGCTACACCATCCATAGCCATTCTATGGTTATTTATTTGCTATAACATCGAGCCAACTTCGTATAGGATGATATTCAATGATCCAGTGGCCAATTTCATCTAACACCTGGTTAGAGGGTAGAAGATCGCCTTGGCCACCGTTATTTATGAACAGATTAATTCCAAGGGTGCATGGGAAGATTGACATGGTTCATTGATTTTTCCAAGTTTGATTAGTGGGATATGCAAGAGTGCAGGCATTACTATTCCATCTTCCTGGGAAACCCAGCACTTTCATAAAATGTTTTACTTTGGAAGCTCAGGATTGAGCTATGGATAAACACAAAGACAAGAAAGAAAAAAAACCGATTGAGACAGCAGCGAGCTATATAGGGCAAGGGGCTGACGACGCTAAGATGCTTGAAGTATCAACGGCACCACCGGCATCACTGGACGTTGACACGTAGTTGTTGAGACAAATGTTTGCTACTTTGACCAGTTCTAGTCGAGATATTGAGAGTTTTCATTAGTCTATAGGTGCTATGGGCATGGATATCTAAACTGTAAGGAATGAAATGTTGAGCACTAGGAACTTTGCTTTCACTGCCAGTAGAGAGTCATTGGCTGTGAGACGGAAGGTAGAGGTTTTGAATGGACGACTTAATAAATATGTGAGCAGAGTCGATGAGACTCAATTGAGGGCTAGCAAGACTTGGGACCAGCTGGGTAACATTGAGAATGCAGTGCGGGAATAGTCTCTACATATTCAGGGCATAGAGGTTGAGCTCACACAACAATATGAGATGATGCAATAGATACTCGCACGACTCCCTCCACCATCAGCCGATGGCAAATTCGGGTCCGATTTCCATCCACCATCTCCATATTGATTAGGGAAGTACTTTGAGCCCTTTTTCTTTACGTTATTGTACATTCATCATGTTCTTTACGTGTTTTTCAGTTCAGCATTTTGTGATTATCTAAACATTGAGGATAATATTTCAAATAAGTTTGGGGATGCGCATTCATCGTTTTACAGCAAGATCTGTTCGTGTGATTGTATGCTAAAAAAACCAACAAGTAGTTTTTATTCATTTATTTTTTTCTAGCATTAGATTATAGCTTTAGTTTTGTGTGCCTATGTGGGTTTGATAATTGTGCTAGCTATGATATGACTATTGGAATACAAATCAACTATGAATAATGAAAACAGTGTAGTATTATATTAGTCAAAAACATGTTTATGTGAAAATTGACATTTCTATGAACGTTATTCATGTTTGGCACATTGAGTTAGTGACATGGTTTAGTATTTAGAAAATGGTTGAACATAGCGAGTAAAACTGAATAACCTCTATAGTGTTGATCCATAATCCAACTATAAGGTAGTTTGGAGATGATTGAGTTGCTATAGGTGAACATTAAGATGAGTAGGGATTACATGCATGAAGTTGATTGTCTAAAACCAATGAAACAAAGACGAGATGAAAATTTTAATTTAGAGGTAAGTTTTAGAAACTAAATGTCTAAAAGAAAAAAGGCATTGCACTAGTCTCTGAGTGAATAAAAACATCTTTTACAGCATGTGTTACTCGGGTGATTAAGCCTGTAAGGGTGGTTTAAAATCTAGTACCATATGATCATCTGGCTTGGGAGTCATCGGCTTAAAGCTCGTTACATATGTTATATAGAAAGCAAATGAGAAGATGTTTCGAAAAAAAAAATGAGAAAACAAGATTAATGAAAATAAAAAAAATATGCACAGATGCATTGAGCCCCAGACATTTGGTTGAGAAAACTATACCTTTGACAAGAAGAAAATAATTTAGTTTAGTCTTAAAGGTTGAAACAATCAAAATTATAGGAGAATCTTGACTTGTTGAAGTGTGAACTTATAATAGTGAGATTTATCCAAGCTAAGAGAAAGTAAGGAATATAATTGGATAAGTTCAACTTAGGATGTACCTCGGAAAATTTGAGTGAAAGGCATAACTTTGGAGGTGTGTATCTCTCGAGGAAAGTAAGGATATATTTGACTATTATGGGTCACGTGTTGAGCCAATCATGATCTTAATATGTCGACATGAGTTTTCATACACACACACCAATTTATGCACGTAACAAGTGGACATTGATATAATTTGCACACTGTTGTAATTGTTCATTTGTTTGATGACTGAATTCTAATCTTGAGACATGGCAGGTTGACAAACCATATTTTATGTAGAATTAAGTTATAGTTTCGTTTGAGGACAAATAATAGTTCAAGTTTGGAGGAGTTTGATAAGTGCATTTTTCCACACTTATTTTACTATCAAAACATGGAATATTATTGATTAATTTGTTGGAATATAGCTTAATTCTATGTAATTTACGTTTTGCAGAACAACGTGATAAATTAGCGAGAATAAGGAGAATAAGTGAAAAAAGGACCAAATCGAAGGAAAAAAAAGTTTAGGGACCAAATTGAAAATATCCAAAAGATGACTCGAAAGGCAAAACGAAGATATGAAGATGATGAGGTCAAATTGGTCTAAGGAATGGAACATGTGAAAAAGATGAAATTGGAGAAAGAATTCACAAAATGAGGAATGGAGTTTGAGGACCAAAACGCAACAATTGGAAAATGGAATAAGCTATGCGGTCGCATACGACCCTTCAGAGAATTCAGCACCCAATTTTGTTGTTCTATGCTACCGCAGCTCCCACTACTATACAGTCGCATAGTAGCAAATTTTGACATGATTTCTGTTTCCTAATTTACTTCAAACTCTTATGGAAACCAACTTTTTTCACGATATTTCAACCCTAGAGTGTACCAGAACAAGGGTAGACACATCCATACACATTTTTATTTATTTTTTGCCCAAGAATCTCGATGAAGAATCAAAAACGTTGGTGAAGCTAGGAAGGAACTCAAATCGGAATTGGTGATTTCTCATCTTTTATCCACGCAATTTGATTTTTCATTGTCATACAATTCTAGGATTTTGATTTTCTTTTCATGAATATTTTGGGATTGGCTTAACTTATACTAGATTTTTCATGAATTCGGTCATTCTTTTTCCATTTAAAAAATAAATTATTTGCTGAGTTTCAATTTCAATTTTACTTTATTGGTGGATTGATTATTGTCTTATACTTGATGTATATGGTCGATTTTTTTGTCTTATTCCAATAAAAAGAGTGCAAATGTATCATAGGAAGTTTAGATTCTAAGATTACAAGTGAATTAAATTAATTCGTAACGTCATATCTTTCGATTGGAGAGTTGAGATGAAGGCCTCTAACTAAGTCATAAAAATGAATAATTGATGAGATTGATCCAATCCAATTGAGGGAATTCCAATGCTTCACTACCCTAAACATTGATTTTATTTTCATTATTTCAAACATTGAATTCTTGATTTTATTTGAATAATAAATTCTACTTCACAAACGAGAGAACATCCATCGTTTTTGATAATTTGAGCATTTCTTTCATCTCCTTGCGGAATCAATACCCCAAACTATGCTACAGCTACCACATTATTCTTTGGGTGTAATCAATATTACATGGCTTTGAAATCTTGAGTAACGACTTTTGAGGAAGCTGTTATGCCTCCTAGATGAGGCTCTAGATCATCCTATGTGGCGGCCAGTTAGTAAGTCAACCAGGATTGCACTCCACATCACCACCCTAACTGGTCGATATGAGGCCATATATGAAGTAGCCGAGGTGACACATCACTTTCGTGGAGGTACCCGAGGAGGCTAACCTTTCATGGCCTAGGTAAGATATTGATCATATTGTATAGAGGAAATTCGAGGCAATTAGCCTCTTCATTGATGGGAAGCATCTCCCACCTCACATCTTCTAAAAGATCTTCTGCTCAATATCTTCCATGATTGATTGATGCAATCTTTCCTAGTGGAAAGATGCTGTAAATGAATGATTTTGACGGGTCGAGTCATTGTTCTAGACATCGAATTGAACCTGTTGAATTCACCTAAACTAGGAGAAGCATAAATGTTCTCCATGCAGTTTGAGAAGAAGAAATTTGGTCTCAGCCTCCTTGGACCGCGGTGGTCGGGCAGTGCGTGCGTGCGTGCTGAGATTTGAGGCTCACGCTCCTTCGAAGGACAAGTGGGTGGACTGCAGAATTAATTACGTAGAAATAAAGTTGGTATTCCCCAAAGAGGCAAATATAATACAAAAAATAACAAATCATATAAATAAGTATATATTAAAGTAAGTTAAACCCATGTTTGCTATCACTAAAAAAATAATTAAAATATAAGTCAAAATCAATAATTAATTTTAATCACATTTTATAAAATTCATAATTTTTTAACCACGCACTTTATAAAATCCACAATTCTTCAACAACGCATTCCATGAACTGTTATTAAATTTTGCTAAAAAAATTGATCTTAATCTCTATCAAATACGAGCTAATTTTATTTTTGAAAACTCGAGTTTAAGGAAAAAAAGTTGATAGTAGGTACACAAGCAAAGAAGATTACAAAGTTAAAACGTCTCTTCGATATTAGATTATCGTACTCTATAAACAAACAACTTCCATATAGCCCTTTTTTGGCTGAAGTTTTCTTTCTTCCACGCTCTTATCGATTTTAGTGAATTTTGCACCAAAAATCATATATGTAATAACTGATCTCACCACATAGCTTGTATTTGGACATTAATGTGGCCAAGTTTATTAGAATCAATGCCTTGAATTTCTTTCCTGCAACATGCATAACACCTCGCCTAGGCCATGGAGGGTCAGCCTCTTCATGGTACCTCTGTAGAAGTGATACATCACCTCTAGTACCTTAGATATGGCATCATCTCGACCAGATAAGTTGGTAACGTGGAGTGTAGACCTAATGACACTAAATATGAGCTTTTATAGTAGAATATGTGAAGTGATATTTGTCGGATGAAGAAACACGTGGCATGTTCTTAATGGCCTCGACACTTTGTTGTATGCGTCATTATATCAATCCTATGTTCAGGTACATTTAATGCTTTTGAAAGATTAATCATGCTATGGCCTAGACCCGACATGTAAGTAGTAGACTTAACAAGTTGACTTGATAGAGTGACTATTACAAAGAAGACATATCAACTAATCATAAAAGATCTTGTACAGTAGATCTTTTGATCAACAAAGAGGCTAATTGCCTCGAATTTCCTTCCTACAATACGCATAACCTCTCACTTAGGCCATAGAGAGTCGGCCTCCTCATAGAACCTCTATAAAAATGATGCATCACCTTAGCTACCTTATATTTGACCTCACCTCGGTCAAGTAGGATGATGATGTGAAGTCTGGGCTTGATTGGCTTGTTGACTGGCTGCCACATGGGATGATTTGGAACTAGGAAGCCTAAAAATAGTCCCTTAAGTTCATGTATGGCTATTCATATAATGCATATACTTTTCAAAGTACGATTGAGTATGGTGTAGAGCATTTTACCTTCCTTTGGTGTGTTGATTTCCTGTATAGTGTCTATTTAACACAACATAATAGTCCCTCAACTCTAGACATGGGTATTTATATAATATGTGGATTTTAAGCGTGGAATTAACATTTTAATTCCTTGTGTAGCGCTATCAAGCGACTATTTTGTAAAGATGAAGCCCTTGCTTGAGTACGAGGTTCAGAAAGATAGTAGCTTTGATAAAAGCTTTAATGTAGAAGCGAGGTCCTTGCTCGAGGATGATGCTCTAAAAATAGTAGCTTTGATGAAAGCTTTGTTACAGAGGTGAGTCCTCGCCTTAGGACGAGGTTTTAAAAGATAACACCTTTGATGAAAGCTTTGATGTAGAGGCCATATCTTTGCTTAAGGACGAGACAATAAAAGATAGTAATTTTGATACAAGCTTTGATGCAGAGGCAAGGTCCTACTTAGAGGATGAGGCTCTGAAAGATAGAAATTTTGAGGAAAACTTTGATGGAAATGGCATCATCCTATGCCTCCATCAAGCAAGGCCTCATCTTTACCTATGCATTAGTGCCTCTACAATGTAAGGCCTTGTCTCCACTTCTAAGTCAGCTTTCATATAGATACGAGTTACTTTCTCGAGGATAAAGCTCTAAAAGACAGTATCTTTGATAAAATCTTTATTTCAGAGGCAAGGTCCTTGTTTGAGGAAGATGCTTTAAAACATAATAGCTTTGATAAAAGCTTTGATGCATGTCTTCCATTTGTTTTATATAAAGTAATTATACCGCAAGAGTATTGTGTCAAGTTTTGTAATATAATAATGGAGTTAGGATATTGAATCCACAGGGATTAATATTTAATTTATACCAAGTAATATAATTGTTTGGCTCTTATTTTATCTAGAAAGTCGAGTATTATAATCTATGTTATTTACAAATTGAATTGTGAATATGGTGACGAATTCAACGATGTCAATGCAAGATTGAAAGATTTATCAATAGGAGAAAACCTAGATTTTTTATTTTACCTAATTATCAAATATATTTATCAATTATATAATTATCTTTAATCAATTTTCTTAAGTTTATAAGCAAGAATCCTACTGTAATTCTACCCTCCCTTCTCGAGCGTGGAGTAAAATATATTCATATATTTCAATTCCAATATCTCTATTTCAAATTAAAATCTAAAAATTATCAAAAATTCAATAATTTCTCTTGAAACCTATAAAACATAGGTTGTGTTATTCTATGATCACGCCCAAATTTTCCTATCACAAGTGCCAAAATCGACAAGCATCTAATCATTCAATTAGTGGCCAATTAATTGAAAGTGTTAAGAATAAATAACACAAATAAACATGATCAAAGAAATAACCGTCATAAAATCAAATCACATTCTCAAGTTTTGGTTACATCAAAACCTACATTAGTTGTTTAGTTCATGATGGAAGTCATAAAATATTTAAATTCATATAAAACAACATAGAGAAGAAAATAGAAAAAAAACTAGTTTTGGTAGATCTTCAATCTCTTTTGCGATATTGTTCTTGATTTCTTAATGATTGTTTGATTCTTGCCTCAATGAGGTGTTCTTTGAATTGGTAATTATCTCATCTTGAAGTCCCAAGAGAAGTTGGAGTCGGATTCAAAATTAAAAATAGACCAAAATATTCAAAACTCTTTTTCTCGCCCAACTGCGCCCCGATGCTAGAAGTATGGTGTTGCAGTGCCGCATTGTTGTGAAAATTTAGCAACAGCGCTACTAAAGAGGCAGCACGAAGCCCAATTTCAGTTAGAAAGTCAACACTACACATCTTTTAGTATTTTTATCATAATTTTTTCTCCTAATATCCGTTGAGGCGACTCAAAGTGCATTAGAATGATAACTTAAAGAGCTATAACTTTGCTTGAAATATCATTTTTCAATTCGAACATTTATCTAGAACACACTTGTGTGGTTGAAAATTTATTTGTGAAGATATTTTGATCACATTTCACTCATTTTTTTACTTCCAATTACATGCGATTGACACCTAGCATTCTCAAATATTTATCGTGAGGTCTTACACAACATTTGAGTGTTTACACAAATCAAAATATTCTAAAACTCTAAGAATCAAATCAAGATTAAGTAGTACTAATATGATAGTGAAACATACTCATCAAACACCCCCCCAAAACTTAATGTTCTACTAGTCCTCGAGCAAACAAAAAGTAAAAAGAACTGGATTAATGATCACAAGAACTTACATAGAACAAGTTTAGTTAGATATCTTGCCTTTATGGTTCGGGATTCGAAACGTGATATCAAATTCATGAACTACCTTAAAGCTCTAATGCAAAAGCTAAATTCTCACATATTCAATGTAAAATGGGGGGTGGGGTGTGAATAATTAAGTGCAACACTGTACATTCACAAGTTGATCTAATTCCTAACCTCAAAAGTCAAATATAATTTTTCTTTTTTCGTGGGATTCGTACACTCCCAAACTTGTTTCCTTTTATTCTCTTCAAAATGATGTATTCTAAAGTTGAGTTCCAATGCCAATTTTTAACACCACTCAAATTTGGTTTAGTTTATTCGACAATGTCAACAATTTATACATGTGATGATTCTCCAAATTTATGAGTGTTTTGGTAATCAATCTTATACTAAGTAATTCAAACCTAAAAGTTATCTAAGTCCCATAATTATTTCACAATTGCACAATTACTTGCTTATTTTGAAAATATTATCTCAAGATCAATCTCATCATTTCTTTCTCTTCTTGACCCATGTAACCAGTTTTTAGTCAATAATTCTCCATCATTAAACGCTAAAGGGTATCGGGTTTCGAGATGCCCAACAGACTTAATAACTCAAGTCAAAAAGGTACTAGTGTGAGACATAAAGTCAACAAGTGTAATGCTCTTTTCTTTGAAAAAAAAAAGTGAAATTAAGAGGGGTTAGATCCCTAGCATATGATCATAACCTAATTCATACTTGAAAGTGAAAGATATTACATACCAATATTTTTTCAACAAGCATGGAATCACTACAAGCGTAAATCATATCTTGCACTGACTTGAACACCCCAAATTATGCTATATAAGGTTAAAGAAGTAGTGAACAATAGGTTTCAACCTAAATCGTGTAAATCAACATATTCCTATACAACACTATACTCATTTCAATTGCATATTTATGTTTCACATGAATAAGCAAAAATTTAACCCAAAACACACAAATTACTCATAATTCATAAACTAATACATGTTATCAAGTATATACATCATTATCAGCAAGGTTATCTAACTCACACAAGCATTCAAATTAAACTCACACAAATCACACAAAATAAAAAAATACACAAAACACTAAGTAATTAGACAATTAATATTTCACGCCCCAACATAAACTAAACATTGTCCCTTATGTGAAATTAAAGAAAAATGAGGAGGACATCTCTGAGTGAAAATATTGGAAGTCTACATTGCTATTGGAACCATTGTGATGCGATGGAGGATTGATAGACGTTTAATGGTTATTCTAGCTTCCCCCCTAAGCTTGAGACTTAAGCTACAAGAAAAGCAAACTTATTAAGAAACTATTAATATAATTATAAACTAGTTATCTAAAGATAAGAGATAGTTGCCTCCCAAAAAGCGTTTCTTTAATGTCATTAGTTTGACGCGATCAGATTGCCTTAAGTTGGATCTATAGAAGGCACTTCCTTCGTGTTTTGACACTTTTTCCTTAGCTTTGTATTTTTCTTCAATAGAGCATGGCCACCAGGATCAGGAGATGGCTTCAACTATGATATAGCTTCCAAAATCTCTTTTTATGTATGACTTCTTGAGTAATTGGTTGCCATGTACTGCTTTAGATTGACATAAACATTCACTTTTGAAATTTGTACCCTTCGTCGCATCAATTGATTTGACCATATAGCGAGTGTTGACTTTTTCTGGGACTTTCTTTGGTTGATAGATGTTGAATATTACTTGCTCTTCATTAGCCGCAATGTCAATGTTCCTTCTTGTATATCAATCAATGCACTTCTAGGTTCCAAGAAAGGCCGGCTAAGAATTAATGATAATTCTTCATATTTTTCCATATCCAACACCACAAAGTCCACTGGAAAGATGAATTTGTCTACCTTTACTAATACATTTTCGATAATAACCTCTTGGGCATGTGAAGGATCTATCAGCTAGTTGCAAAGTGATGGCAATCGACTTTACATCTCCAAATCCCAAATTCTTGAATAAGGAAAAGGGCTTTAGATTAATGCTAGCCCCTAGATCGTATAGTGTCGTATCAATGGTAGACTCGCCAATTGTGCTCGAAATTGTAAAGTTGTCTGGGTCTTTCAATTTTTGAAGGAGCTTCTTTTGGAGAATTGTGTTGCGCTCCTCTGTTAATTTTATTGTCTCAAACTCTTCCAGATGCCTCTTCTTTGACATAATTTGGCATTTGTGACAAGGTATCTACTAAAGGAATGTTGATGTGGATTTTCTTGAAAATGTATAGAAATTTTGCAAATTGCTCATCAAACCTCTTCTTCTTCAAGAACCTCTATAGATATAGCAGTTGTGGCTTCAAGATTAGTGGATTATTTGGAAATGAAATTGATTTAAGCTTACAATCCTTTTTTTTTGCCTCTGCTACAACTTTATGCTCTTAACCAGTTTTTCTTCATTAAGTTTGGGATCCTAAGTCGGAACTACAACCTATTTACGCTTACTCTCTTCAACTACTTTTTCATTCCTCAATGTGGTCATGTTGCAATGCTCTCTTGGGCTGACCTCCCTTACTGTGGAAATTTATTGTAGTTGCTAACTGACAAATCTATACCTCTAGATTTTTTACTATGGCTGCCATATTGGTCATATAAATCTCAATATTTCCTAGTCGAGGCTTATCCTTGTTAAATCTCGTTCTAGTCTCAGAAATAAAAGTTCCCAAAATATCCTCCAGCACAGGTTTTCCTTCAAAGGCATGATTTATTGAACCTAGGTGGACGTTGCAGAACATTACTAGTGTTACCATAAGATAGATTCTCATGGCTTCGTAACTTTGGATGGTAGTTATTTGTTGAGTAGTTTCATCTTTGATTGAAATTTCTGTAGTTTACATACTAAATTCGCTTATTCTCCATCTTAGACTCTTGGTGCGGTGTAAGAGCAGTAATTATAGATACTACCTTCTATTGAGTCTCATGTGACGTTAATGTAGCTATTTTTGTGAATGAGGACATCTGAGATGCTAAAGCTATAATGGGACGCACCTCATAAAGATCAGAACTTTCTTTGTATTTAAAAACTCACTTGGCCGTTAATAGCTATTGGTGGCTACTTCATCCAACAGTTAATATGTAGCATTTGTAGTCTTAGACATCAAAGTACCCTCTACTGCAACATCTACTATTGTCTGTGTTTGACCGTTCAACGCATTATAGAAGATCTCTATATGCATCCAATTCTGATAACCATGTTGAGAGCATCTTTTTAAGTAGATCTTTGAATCTCTACCAAGTCTCATAGAATGGTTATAAGTATGTTTATCTGAACATGCCAATTTCACTTTGCAATTGAGTTGCCTTCGAAGGGGGAAAGAATTTGGTAAGGAATTTCTAAGCCAACCCCTCCCAAGTTGTGATACATCTATGTGGCAATGATTTAAACAATCCATTTGCCTCTATTCCTCAAACAGAACGAGAATAAATGTAGTCTAATGGTATCTTCGGTAACATTGTTCATCTTTATAGTATCATAGATCTCCAAAAATATAGAAAGATGAAGATTTGGATCTTCTAATGGAGATCTTCGAAACTAATTCTACATCACCATACTAATCAATGCAGGCTTCATTCAAAGTTGATGGTTGCAATAGTTTAGCTCGCAATATCAGAGTAGTTATCGTTGACAATTGGTTGGACATAGTCTCCAATAGCTCGATGTTGATTGTTTTCATTTGTTACCATTGCTTTGAGTTTCTTTCTTCTTATACCCCAAAAAATTGAAAAGTTCTTTCGATCTCAAGATCAACAGGCAGTAGTTCAGGATTCCTCAATTATAAGCTATTAAAACAAGCAAACTATTAAAAGTAATGAAGTCTAAATTAAAACAAAAACTAATTAATAATAATATTAGAAAAAAACAACTAAATCAATTCACGGAAATGGCGCCAAAAACTTGTCAAGCATTTTATATAACGTAATTACACCTCAAGTGTACGGTGTCAAGTTTTGTAATAAAATAATGGAGTTAGGATGTCAAAGCCTTAGAGATTGATATTCAATTTATACTAACTATTATAATTGTTTAGCTCTTGTTTTATCTGGAAAATCTTGTTTTATAATCAATGTTGTTAACTAATCAATTTGTAAATATGGTGATGAATTCAACGATATCAACGCAAGTTTGAAAGATTTATCAATAGGAAAAAAGCATAGGGTTTTGATTTCACCTAACTATTTAATATGTTTACTAATTATATAATTATTTCTAATCAATTTTCCTAAATTTATAAGCAAGAACCCTAATGTAATTCCTTCGATTTCAATAACTCTGTTTTGAATTAAAATCTAGAAAATATAAGTTCATGGTTCTTAAGTGAAACATGCTTCAAAGACTCTATATTTTCTTTCAAAAGCTATAAAATTTAGGTTGTATTTTTCTATGATCATGCCTAAATTCTCTCTCTTGAGTGTCTAATTTGACGAGCATTTAGTCATTCAATTAGTGATCAATCAATTGAAAGCATTAAAAATAAATAACACAAATGAACCAGATTGGAACAACTCAAAGAAATAACCATCATAAAATCAAACCATGCTCTCAAGTTTTGGTTACATCAAATCTTAGATTAGATTCTTAGTTCATGATGGAAGCCATAAATATATTTAAATTCAAATTAAACAACATGGACAAGAAAATAGAAAAGCTAGCTTTGGTAGATCTTCAATCTCCTTTGTTGGAATGTTGCTCTTGATTTCTCCTTGATTTTTTGATGATTCCGAGTTCTTGCCCCGATGAATTGTAGTTTAGAAGTGTTCTCTCAATTGGTATTTATCTCATCGTAAAGTCCCAATAGAAGTTACAGTCAGATTGATATTAAAAAGATACTAAAATATTCAAAACTATTTTTCTTCCCCAAGTGGCACCCTAGCGCCACAAGCATAGCGTTGCGGTTATTCACTTTTTTTCTAGTGTGTTTACACTTTAGTCCCCAAAACTATGAATGTTTCCATTTTCGCCATTATTCACTTTTTTCTTTCAATTTAGCCTCTAATCATCAAGTTTCACCAAATCAATATCAACTTCTCCTTGATTCATGCATGCATCACTCATTTCTCCACGTTCTGCACCATTCACACCAATTTACCTAACCTATAAAATAACATGAAAAGAAAAATCAAAATGTTCTAAAACTCTAAGAATCCAATGAAGTATCAAGATTAAGTAACATTAATATGATGACTAAAACACATTCATAAAGGCCCTACCTTAGGACAAGGCTCTTGAAGATAGAACTTTGAGAAAAATTGTGACGGAAAAGGCATTATCATGTGCCTCCATCACGCAAGGCCACATCGTCACCTATACATTAGTATGTCTATTAAGTAATGAGTCATTTTCACTTATCCATCAACACCCTAACCATAACAGGCCTCATCTTTGCCTACATAAGCACCTCCGCTATGCAAGGCCTCATCTCTGTCTATACATTAGCACATCTACCATACATAGCCTCATCCTAACCTATGTATTAGCTCCTTCACCATAAAAGGCCTCATCATGATCTATGCATTAGCTCCTGCATCATGCAAGGTTTCATCCTAGTCTATGCATTAGCGCCTCCACTATGCAAGGCCTTATCTTCACATAAGAATTAGTGTATATACCATAGATAGCCTCATCCTAGGCTATGTATCAATTCCTTCATCATGAAAAGTTCTATGCATCAGCTCATACATCATAAAAGGCTTCATCTTGGTCTATGCATTAGCGCCTCCATTATGTAAGGCCTTATCTTCGCCTATGCATTAGCGTCTCCACCATGCAAGGCCTCATCTTTGCCCACGCACCAGTGTCTTTTCCATGCAAGGCCTCATCTCCATATATGCATTAGCTCCCCCACCATGCATGACCTCATCTTAGCCTAAACATCAACTCCTTTACCATGAAAGGAATCATCATAGCCTATATATCAGTGCCTCTATCATTCAAAGCTTCATCATGGTATATACATCAGTGCCTAAGTAGTGCAAGACATCATTTTCCCCTGCATGGATACCAATCAGGAAGCCGTTGGCATTGATGAGCCACCCAATTAAATAAGTTAATCCACTTCGAGATGAGAGGTATAAAGCACTCCAATGGGTTCCACCTTGATACCTACGAAGATGAAGCCTTTCATGGATGCACCATCTGCTAAGAAGAAGCCCTTGGCATTAAATAAGCCACCTCATGCAAAGAAGTTAATCCTCTTCGAAAGGAAAGATGTGAAGTACACCAAAGGTATCATACCTTGATACCTACGAAGATAAAGCCTTCCATTAATGTACTATCCACCTGGATTGAGCCGCTGGCATGGATGAGCCATTCCAATGTAAAGAAGTCAATCCACTTTTTGAAATGATATGTGTGAAGCATCTTAGAGGAGTCTTTGCTTGAGGACGAGGCTTTGAAAGATAGTATCTTTGATGAAAAGCCTTGATGTAGAGATAAGGTCCTTACTTGAGGACGAGACTCTACAAGATAGTAGCTTTGATTACATGTATGATGTAGAGGTGAGGTCCAACCTTGAGGATGAGACTCTGAAGTATAAAAACTTTGAGAAAAGTTGTAATGGCAGAAGCTTTATCTTGCACCTCCGTCGTGTAAGGACTCACTTTACCTATGCATCAGCATCTCCGCCATGAAACACCTCATTTTTACATAATGCATTAGATTTGATAAAAACTATGATACAGAGATGGGGTCCTTACTGGAGAATGAGGCTATGAAAGATAATGCCTTTGATTAAAAATTTACAGTAGAGACGAGGTCCTTTCTTGAGGATGATGCTCTCAAAGATTGTAGCTTTGATAAAAGCAATAATGCAGAGGTGATTTGCCACCTCAAAGACAAGGCTCTGAAAGATAGAAATTTTGAGAAAAACTGTAATGGAAAAGACCTCATCCCCGTACCTCCGTCATGCAAGGCTTCATCTTCACCTATGTATCAATGTCTTCGCCATGAAGGTCTTATCTTCGATTATCCATAAGCGCATCCATCAAGAAAGGCCTAATATTTGCTTATCCATTAGTGTCCCGACCATGCAAGATCTCATCTTCACCTATGCATCAACACCTTCTCTATACAAGGCCTCATCTCGCATCTATCATGTAAGACCTCATTTGTGTTTATGCATCAGCTTCTTCATAATATATAGCCTCATCCTCACCAATGCATCAATGGCTTTACCATGAAAGGCCTCAACAATGCCTATGAATCATCTCCTACGTTATATTCTAGCCTATTCATCAACATCGTTGCATACCAGGCCTCATTTTTACCTTTGCATTAGCGCATTTACCATGCAAGGCCTCATATTCACCTATGCATTGGCTACTATGTCATGTAAAGCCTCATCCTAGTCTATACATTAGTGCATTTGTTATCTTTGGCCTCATTTTTACCTACGCATTAGTGCGTGCGCTATGCAAGGCCTCATCTTTGCCTATGCATCAGAGTCTCTACCATGCAAGACATTATCCATGCCTATGCATCAACTTCTCTACCATGCATGGCATCATCCTAGCCTATTCTTCAGTAGCATATTCATCATGAAAGGCCTTATCGTGGTCTATACATTAGCGTCTCTGCCATTCAAGGTTTCATCCTAGCCCATACATCAATGCCTTAGCCATCTAAGGCTATATTATCCCTCATATAGATGTACCATTCACCATACACGAATCCTTTGGGGCCTTATTAATTCGATGTAAAATAAGAAGTGTAAAGCACATCAGAGGGCACATTTTAATATCTATGAAGACGAAGCCTTTCATGGATACACCATTCACCATGGATAAAGTACTTTGCATATATAAGCCACCCACATACAAGGAAGTTAATCCACTTCAAAATTAGACATGTGAATTACCCAAAGGGATCCCATGTATCAACCTTCGAAGATGAAGCCTTCCATCGATTTACCATCCATCATAAAAGAAACCTATGGCATGGATGAGCCACTCTTATGCAAGAAACAAATCCACTTCGAAATGAGAGGTCTAAAGCATACAAGGGAATCTTACCTATATACCTATAAAGATAAAGGCTTCCATTGATTCTCCATCTGCCAGAGATTAAGCTCTCAGCACAATTGAACCACCCCCTTCTATAAGGAAGTTAATCCGGTTTTCGAAATGGGATATGTGAATCATCTAAGAGAAGGTCCTTTATTGAGGCTCCAAACAATAATACCTTTGATGAAAGCGTTGTTTCATAGGTGAGTTCCTTGCTTGAGGATGAGGTTTTGAATTATAGTAGCTTAGAAGAAAGCTTTGATCTGGAAGCGAGGTCTTTCCTTGAAGACGATACTCTGGAAGATAGTAGCTTTAATGAAAGCTTTGATGCATAGGTGAGGTCTTTCTTTGATGAAAGAGCTCTGGAATATAGAAATTTGAGAAAAGGTGTTATGGCAAAGGCCTCACCCTGCGTCTCAGTCATACAAGGCTTCACTTCACCTATGCATCAGCATTTCTACCAAGCAAGGCCTCACCTTTACCTATACATCAGTGCTTCTATCAAGCAAGGTCTCATCTTCGCGTTTGCATTAACATCCCGACCATGTAAGGTCTCGTCTTTGTCTATGCATCAACACCTCTGCCATGCAAGGCCTTATCCGCACCTATACATTAACTCATCCACATACAAACCTCACCCTACTAATACATCAATGCCTTTGCCGTAAAGGCTTCATCCTAACAATTCATTAGCGCCTCTACAACGCAAGCTCTCATTTTCATCTATTCATCAGCATATCATCTATTTAAGGCCTCAACTTCATCTATGCATTAGCGTCTCCACCATGCAAGTCCTCATTTTTGCCTATTGATTTTCTAGTTTCTTTGGACCGAGAGGAATAATGCAAAGCACAAGAACATACATATGAGTTTGAGACGTATTATCTGGAGAGTTTACTGTATGGTATCCTTCCTCCATATTGGTGGACAATTCCGACAGTTACATTGGCATAATGACATGCAACTTGCAATAATTTTTGGTATTTCTTTGACTCTTCCCCCATTTCCTCCCCATATCATGGTTTGGCGGTGCACTCTATCATTTGGATCTGTCAAGATCATCACCGATGGTTATGTCAAGGATAAGTTTGCAAATGGGGGAGACATCATAGAGATTATGTAGGAAATTGTAACAGGGTCTTCTCAACTTCATATGGATAGTGTATGNGAACATACATATGAGTTTGAGACGTATTATCTGGAGAGTTTACTGTATGGTATCCTTCCTCCATATTGGTGGACAATTCCGACAGTTACATTGGCATAATGACATGCAACTTGCAATAATTTTTGGTATTTCTTTGACTCTCCCCCCATTTCCTCCCCATATCATGGTTTGGCGGTGCACTCTATCATTTGGATCTGTCAAGATCATCACCGATGGTTATGTCAAGGATAAGTTTGCAAATGGGGGAGACATCATAGAGATTATGTAGGAAATTGTAACAGGGTCTTCTCAACTTCATATGGATAGTGTATGATATTAGAGGTGGAACTTAGGGCTATTCATGATGGGATACTACTGGCTAGAGATTTTGATTTGTCGGATATTTAGGTTGAAACAGACTCGACTGCAACCATTCACTGCATTACCAAAGGTGGCGAACCGTGGCCTATCCAGGATACTCAGATATTGTTTCCTTTAACAGAAATACGATTTCCCACATCTTCAGAGAGGGTAACCAAGTTGCCGATGCATTTGCTACCGAAGGTTGACATCATCGTACATACTAGGAATATGGACCAACCGACTTACCACTACATATCAGAGCGCTCGTTCAGATTGATAAATATGATTTGCCCAGCATTAAAGCAATTTTTTTGTATGTCGCATTTACTTTTATTCTTTCTCTCATTTGCACTTCTTGTAAAGGAAGTAGTACTTCTTTTTTTATTGCTTTACTTTACTTTTACTGTAAGGGAAGTAGTACTTCATTTTCTACTACTTTACTTTACTTTTGCTGTAAGGGAAGTAGTACTTTCCCATTTGTTGCTTTGCTTCATTTTATTTGTAACCACGGTATTCCTCCACCATAAGTGATGACATATTAATAAAATTCCGGACGTACCGCCCTCCTTCCACAAAAAAAGGCAGGCTTGACCCGTCCTTTGAACTTGATTCGATCCAATATTTAAATAATCTGATTGATTAACTTGAGCACATTAATAAGCAATCAAATTAATTAATTGTACAAATGTCCAACACTGTCAATTAATTAATTAATTAATTAATTAAATCATTCTTCTAATTTTTCTTAATTTGTATGACTTATTGGGTTCTCGATCTTGATGCCTAACTATGTGAATTAATATTTTGATCAAATCAAAATCTATAAATTAAGATACCATTTTAATTGATCTTTAAGTCATAACTATCGTTCCAGATTGTCATCTATCAATGTGTTGGGGTAATACAGAGAAATATCGCGGAGTATGATAAAATCAAACATGTTTGTTTACTGTGAAACTGTAATCCATTTGTCAATATTATCCGATCAATTAAGAGATATGAAAGTTTGTGAATTTCGATTATCGATCATATCTTTCTTCTCACTCTTAAGTCAATATAAGTCGAAAACTCTTTTCGACCTATGAGTATACTTTGTCCAAGGATTTTGTTATTAATTTAACTGAATGAAATGTAAATCATAACACTGCCTAAAATTGACGAATTCTCTATTGATTATTCACAACTTTCATATGATTCTTTACATACTCAAACGTTGTCATATTATCGACTCTTAGCAAAGAGAAAAACCGAACATCATCAAAGTATAACTATCCCCATATAAGGCACTATGATGACCTCAAGTTGAAGTACTAATTCAACCATGAATATTAGAGATTAACTATTGACACTCAAATATCTTTTCAATGGGTCTCCAATATTTTATTTTTATAGCAAAATATTTACGTATCCATTTAAATGATACTGTATTTTAGTTTGTGACATCAGCTACTCACTTCACTAGTGAGAAATGCTACACGTGATTGTATGTCTGAAATAACGATGACCGTCCCTCATTAATACTTATGACCACAAATAATTTAACATTCAATCATATGTAAGTTGTTTTTCACAATCGCAACTCCTTGTAATTAACAAATTATCAAGAATTGAATCTACGAACTCTATTAATTTAATTTAATAACACAGTTTTTTTTT
>CAIGRL010112413.1:0-11480 GCA_903798325.1 Fraxinus xanthoxyloides
AAACTAACAACTAAAAGATATAGAATCTATTCTACAAATTATTTCATTAAAGGTAATATAGACATTTCAAGTCTCAGAAATCTTCTGCACGTCTATCATCACCCAAATAGAAATTAAACATAAAATAGTAAAAATTCCTATCAAGCAAAGTGATAAAATAATTTTGAAAAATAATCTTAACCATTAATTTAAATTAATCTAGTGATTTTGACCTTTTAATTTTGACCAAACTGGAGCATACTTATAAAAACATAAATATGATGAATATGATTTGGTTGAAATAAACTGTCCTCCACTAATTTCTTGACTCCTACTCAATTCAGTACACCAATACGCACCATGCGCATGTTAGCATTCTGTTGTCAAATTGTGGGCCAAAGATGAAATGGCAAAAAATTATTAAAAAACAAAACAAGAATGACTGTCCTCGTCACTATTCTCAGTTTCTGCTCACTGCCTTGAAACCTTAGTTTGACAAGAAACCCTTCAATTTTTCATCTGATTCTAGCTATCATTCTTCCCCAGTTTCCATAAAATGTAAGTGATTTATCTGTTTAGGTGAACCATTTCTGCAAATGTTAGTATTTTTCTCTTTCTGGGTAATCTTTTCGTTGTTGCGTTTAAATTCCCGGGAATTGATGATACTTTAAAATTTGATCTTTATTCTCAAAATCATGTTAATTCGTGTTCTGTAGTGCGGAAATCAACATGCACGTCTTTTTCGAGTTGAAATAATTGATGGTTTTTTTTTTCTTTTTCTTTTTCTTTTTTTTTTTTACTGTGAATTTTGTGTTCGGTGATAGCGATGGATGTAGCAGAAGAAAGCAATTCTAACATCGCACCTCCAGAAAGGTCTTCGGCTACTAGTTACATGGGTAATCTCTCTTCACACGTAAATTCTCACGCATGTTCATGCATATGTATCATGTTTGAAAGAATATATCATATAGGCTTCTCTTTTATTTTGTTATTTTAGATTTTTAGATGTAGAAATACGATATAAGATCTTGGATCATCATGTTAATCACAATCAATATTGCGGAATATAAGATAATAGATGCATACCTGAATCCATCATTTGAATCATTTGTTCTCGTGAGAGTAGGATCATCCTAACAACTTTACCTCAACGGCCAATCACGATAGTTAGAGGCACAAAAATAATTGTCGTAGGCATGAACCCTAAAGTCTTTCATTGCTTTTATAGGTATCCCGCCATAAAGGAAACCAAAAAGACTTTTAACGCGCCGACTTTTAATTTAATACTAACTCATAATATTGATTAGATTAGTAATGATCCAACCATTTAATTAGGCATTACAGGGTTTAATAATATTCTTATATGCTGTTCATGTCGATTTTTTTGAGAGAAGGGAAATTATGATGTTGGACTATTGATTTAACTATTTTTTGTTGATTTTTGGTAGTTTTAGAAACAAAATTAATTCTACCGGCATTTTGAAAACTGAACCAGGTACCAACCACAATAAGGGAAAGTTCATGGTATGGTAAAAAGAATTAACTAAATAAAACTTAAGGGTGAACTCCCTGTTTTTGAATGAACTAGCCTGTTGAGTAATATTTTAACAATTTATTTTCAGTTTTACCCCTTAATCAGGCTCAATTCAAGTCTCAATTTCCGGTTTGAGCCAATCCAGTCCAGTTTTGACAACATTAATATATACTCGTAGATTATGATTTCATTTTGACAATTTTTTATTTGCTACTTATATTTCCAATGTTTGTTTGCAAGTTAGAGTTTTAATTTTGTAAATTTGTTATATAGTATATTTGCAGATGTTTGTTTTTGTTAAGCTTTGCTTATGTCTCATCCCTGACTTTTCTTTTTTCTAATTATTTCATTTCTTTGAGTTATATTATTCATTTGTCTTGAGGTTTATGCCTCAAACTGTTTTGAGGCTTATGCCTTGCCTAATGAGGTGAAATGACTTGGTACCAGATCGAGTCTTTAAATTTATACTTGTTTGTGTTTTTTCACTTGCAAGAGAATTGGTTCTATTTAACTCAGAATTTTTTGTAATTATATTCTCTTATTATTGTGATATCACTCGCAAAGCATCTCCCTCGCCTTGTGAGTTGGCGTAGTACGTCCGTTGCATGATCTAAGGCATTGCTCATTATAAAAATGCTAAATAGGAAAGCCTGCAGTGTTGAAAACCATTTTTTTTAACTGAAAGAAAAAGATTTTCTCTCTCTTAAATTAGGAATATACAAACGAGTTTATCATATCATACACAACATTAGCTCTCATACAGATGAAACTTGTTCTGCTACTTTCTGCATTTTCTGTTAATTTATGATTTCAAAAATTTGTGGTACATTTTACATTCTAACTTTGTATTTCTGGGTTTTCTTTCTTTAGTGTTTCTATTCTCAACGTTTTACTCACTAGTTTAAACCTATTAAAATCTATCCTAGATTTCGTGATCAATATTCCACTTTGGCTTCTAATTCCTTCCTTAGCCCATGAATGGTTTGTTGATATAAAACAGAGAACACGCTCTCAAGAGTTGTTCCATTTTCCTCATCGAAGAACAAAATCCATATAATTAAATCCATCCTTATATTCATTGGATTTGAATTTGGAAATGACAGGATCGCATTGCAAGAGGAGGAAACTGATATATACAGATGAAGGAAGTTCAATGGATGTAGAACCGTTTGATCCATTCTCAATAAACTATTTGGCAGAAGAGTTAGATTCTGGCAAATATGGAAACCTTACTGAAGATATTCGCAACCTTCTCTTGAGGAGGAGGCAGTCATTAGACGCTCGGTATGCAAAAGATAATGCACTTCCTTATAAATGTTCAGTTGTAAAGAATAAACAGGCGTCAAAGGCAGCTGGACTAGCTCCTACCAATGTCATTGACGTGGAGGATGATGATGACGATGATGGAAGTAGAGCTGTTGTTGTCAAACAAATTGTTTCGGCTGGACGGCTAGTCTCGTCAACTAGGCATGGTATTCTTCATTTGGAAGATGAAGATGAAACTAGGGAGAAGCTTTTATGTCCCCACCGAGAAGTTGACTTGATGAAGCCCAATTGCAACCTTCTTATGGAGGACTTCGTGGTAAGGAAATTCTAGATTTGGTGGTTAATAGAGGTCAGGTAAAATTTTAAAATAATTAACTGTGTTCATGTAACCTTATTACCTATAGTCATTCAAAAACTTATCTGTAAAGATCAATGAGTTTTGTGTCTAGACATAGTAGACACAGAAAAATCAGGGAAAAGTCCACTCCTTTATATTTGAGTTGATGATTACAGAATAAGTTAAGACTTTCTACTTCCAGAGTTTTATGAATAATGATCATTGTCTGTGGAAATTTAGCTTATGATCCATTTTATATTTAAAAAAAAAAAGAAAAGAAATAACAATTACCGTGAGACTTGCTTATCACTTTCTTTTAAGTCGGTAAAGTTTAGACAAGATAAATATGTACAACTACTCTTTCGACCATCTGTTTGTGTGTCACCTGTCTCTCTAAATGAATTTGAATATTTACTAAAACATTACCTGTATGTTTTGGGCTAGAAGTTACCATTTAAGTTTAATGACAAATTTAGATTTATCTAAATGTTAGATCAGTGACACTAAGTATAGAAACAAATATCTAAACCCGGAAGTATTTTCTATTTTAGAAGATTTAATGGGAAAAATAGATTAAATCAGTTAAGATGTATTTCTAACTAAAAGTTAATATATTGTAATTCCTTTTGTATGTTGTTTTTGCTGTTCTGAGAAGTTATACTCCCTTCGTACCATAAAGATAGTTCTATTTCTTTTTTCACATAGATTAAGAAAATTTAATTAATATAGTTGAAATGATAAATTTCACTATAATTTTTCTTAATATATCCCTGCATTAATGCAATTAATATTCAAGGTAATTAAATTATATTTGTGATAACAAAGTACATTAAATATGTTATATTAGGAAACTAGTATATTAACTACATTCTTAAATAAAAAAAAAATGATTATAATTTGGGACAGATGAAAAGGGAAAATGGGACTATCTTTATGGGATGGAGGGAGTATTATGTTTTTGGGTCGATCCGCTTGTTGTTAAAGAGAAAATTCAATGGGGGTCAATAGGCATGTGGTCTTTTGCTTTGTTATGTAACAATCTATTAATTTTAATGCCTAGTGATATTCACGGATTTTTTCCATTTTTTCCTTTTTTAAATGAAAGATCTTGTCCTCCAAATACCTAGGACGCTGAGAGGCCCAGTGGGTCAGTTGACCAACGTGGACTATATGTAGCTGTGCTCAAGATTTTTCTCTTCTGGTTTTTTTCTGTCCTAATCTTACATTTTCGTGTATATTTTAAACTTGTAATGTACGGTTCATATCACATACTCTTTACTTGTTGAAAGATTAATCAATTTTTTTGGTGGTGGTGGTATCTATTACATGTTCTTTTTGTAGGCAAGAAATAAATCCTGCTTTGTATGATACTCCATTTTGTTAAGTAATGGCATTGTCCTTTAGATGATAATGTAACACTCGCTTGCAGGAACAGGATGATGATAAAGGTCAAACTTCAAGAGGAGATGCACATCTTACCAATGAAAATGAAATGGTTGATGACATTGTTCCAGATGTTGGCATAGAGGATGACTTGCAAATGGTGGAAGGGGATAGACATTCAGCCGCCTATTCTGATGATCTGAATGGCATTTGGAATGAGATGACAATGGCATTAGAGTGTTCAGAGGTACGCTAAGTCTACTTTCATTATATTCTACCAAATAATATTATTAGCATTATAAATTGATCTATACTTCTTCAAACAGTGCTTGTCTTGTATCTCTGTTAGTTCTAGATCCATGTATGACTTTTGGTGTCTGTTACCTGTGCGGAACTTTCTAGCTATCTAATAAGAGTTCTCATTTCTTTAATTTGCTATTTCATCAAATCTGAACACCAATATATTATGCTTCCTAAATTAAACCAATCATTCAATAACCTCTGGTGGTAAAGAAGCTAAAAATTTGTCAGTTGTAGTGTCCAATCTTGACTGTTATTGCATGCTGAACGTATTCTTAAAATATTATTTTGTATTCTGGAAGCCTGTTGTAAGTAATCCATTTGTATTTGTTAAATGCTTGACCGTTGTGAAGCTCCTTCATCATTAACTTGCTCATTTCATGTGATAGAATCCTGCCGCAGAGTCTCTACCAGATGAAAATGAAGCTGAGATCAGAGAAGACTGTGAACATTCCTTTATACTGAAAGATGATATTGGTGAGGTTTGTCGCATTTGCGGAATCATTTGGAGAAGCATCGAAACCATAATTGAGTATAATTTCTCAAAGGTGTGGCTTTTCTCTTTTCTGCATATATTAGCTTTCTAGTTATCATATGAAGTTTGGGAGTAGATATACCTCTTCCATAATTATTGTATTCGTTGAAATATTTGTTTTTATTACAATGATGCACCTATGGCCTATGGGTTGTGGGTCACTACATTTTTCTTTGTCTGGCTTTATAGACCTTTAAATTTTTGTATTTTTACATTTTCCACATTAAGTTCGTTAGAAATTCAAATTGGCCATGACCATTAGTTTGCTTATCTGCTCTTACTTTGGAATATAGTGGCATTGTGGCATAGCTTACTTTACTTCCCTCAACCAAAACGCCAAGAAGCACCAATCTGGATGCCATTTATTCTTTAACTTTTTTTTGATCAAATTGGGACGGTTGCAAAGATATCTTTCATGTAGATTCTTTGGTCAAATACTAAAGGAAAAAGAATATACCACTTCTTCTTCTTCTTCTTCTTCTTCTTCTTTTTATCCATTTAACCAATTCCTTTGTCATGTAGATTTGATTCAACAGATTTTTTTTTCTTTGGTTTATATTCAGGGTGCAAAGAGTACAAGAACTTATAGATACGAAGGACGAACTACTGAAGACTGGGATCAAAGGGGAATCCTTCCTGATGAGTTAGAACCATCTGCTACAGGTTTCTTGGTTGCTGAAATTTACCCACATCCACGGCACAAGAGGGAGATGAAGGCCCATCAAGTCGAGGGGTTTAATTTTCTTGCAAGCAATCTGATGACGGATAATCCTGGTGGTTGTATTATGGCTCATGCACCTGGTTCGGGAAAAACCTTCATGATAATCAGTTTCCTCCAGAGCTTCATGGCCAAATATCCATTTGCAAGACCACTTGTCGTACTGCCAAGGGGCATCTTGGCAACCTGGAAGAAAGAGTTCCTTAGATGGCAAGTGGAAGACTTGCCTCTATACGATTTGTACTCGGTTAAAGCAGATAGCAGATCTCAACAACTACGAGTTTTAAGTGATTGGGCTAAAGAGAGGAGCATTTTGTTCTTGGGGTATAAGCAATTCTCTTCCATTGTGTGTGACAGTGGTAATTGCCAAGCTGCTATTTCTTGCCAAGAGATATTGTTGAAGTGTCCTACTATTCTAATTCTGGATGAAGGTCACACTCCAAGAAACCAGGACACGGATATTCTGACCTCTCTCGAGAACGTTCAGACACCATTAAAGGTGGTGCTCTCTGGAACACTGTACCAAAACCATGTCAAAGAAGTCTTCAATATTCTAAATCTTGTTCGTCCCAGGTTTCTGAAACTGGAGACTTCCAAAGCAATCAAAAGGCGAATCTTGAGCAGGGCAGAAATTTCAAGTACAAGGAGCTTGCTGAAAAAGGTCACAGAAAATGATTTCTATGATTTAATAGAGCACACATTGTTAAAAGATGATAACTATACGAGGAAGGTTACTGTAATACAAGATCTACGGGAAATGACAAGAAAAGTATTACACTATTACAAGGGAGACAACTTGGATGAACTTCCAGGTCTTGTCGATTTCTCTGTCTTTCTTCAGCTCAGCCCCAAGCAACAAACTGAAGTTCAAGAGCTTAGAAACATAGGCCGAAAGTTCAAAATAAATTCAGAAGGAAGTGCAGTTTATGTTCATCCACAGTTGAAGAATTTTTCAAAGAATTCTGGGGTGAGAGACAGAGTTGATGAGGAGAAAGTTGATTCAATTTTGAAGAAACTTGATCTGAGAGAAGGTGTAAAGGCAAAATTCTATCTGAATCTTCTCCAGCTTTGTGAATCTAGTGGTGAGAAGCTTTTGGTCTTCAGTCAGTATCTCCTGCCTCTAAAATTCTTGGAGAGACTCAGTGTAAAAGTGTTGGGTTATAGTCTTGGCAAGGAAATGTTCATGATAACTGGTGATTCAAATTATGAGACGCGGGAGATTTACATGGAGAGATTCAACAATTCATCAGATGCTCGCGTGTTCTTTGGTTCGATCAAAGCCTGCGGTGAAGGGATATCTCTTGTTGGGGCTTCACGTATTATTATATTGGATGTTCATTTGAACCCATCAGTAACCCGCCAAGCAATAGGACGTGCATTTCGACCTGGCCAAGTGAAGAAGGTATACGCATACAGATTGGTTGCTTCCAACTCACCAGAAGAGGATGATCACATAACCTGCTTTAAGAAGGAATCCCTTGCGAAGATGTGGTTCGAATGGGATGAATATAATAGTCTCCAAAATTTTGAAATGGAGACTATAAATGTGAAGGATTGTGGGGATTTGTTTTTGGAAAGTGATCAAATGAATGAAGATGTCATTGCTGTCTTCAAAAGGCAAGTAAACTTCGTTTTCTTGAATGCTTTCTTTCTGTATTCGCTTTTAAATTTGCTTTTGCACTTTTTCAGGTAAACGATGACCAAATTCTAAGGTTCTTCGAGTAATAGTCTATCCTGGTCATGGAACTCGCGATGAATTTCTTTGCTACAGAAATTGTTGAATTGATCTTGGAAAGATGGAAGTCATGAAACTGTTGCAAGCTTCCGACTGAGAATGAAAGATCACTTCAGTTTCTACATCTTTGAATTTGCTTGTTTCGGGCTGGTCATAATCTAAAGCAGATGCTATGAATACAAACTTCAGCTAATATGTTTGCAAGCTACTCCATATGAACTTGCTTATATAGTTAATTTAAGAGAAAATTGCAGCCATGATACCAAACCTTTCACATTTTTGCGGACTTTGCTCAAACATTTGTTTCGTGTCACCAACGGTATCAAACCTTTAAACAATTCGCACCCAGAGTCCAAATGGACGGTTTCTGTCTAGTTGATCAAAAAAGTCAAAATTGACCAATTCATTAAAAACAAAATGGTAACTTCATATTTTACATTTAAAATGATTATAAAGAAAAGAAAAGAATATTGTTCATCTTCTTCACCATCTCTTCCCCCCACCCCCTCATCCACCAACACTCTACCCTACTTCTTCTACACCTGACGTCGCCATCTCCGTCACTGCCATTTCCGTCTCCGTCTCCGTCACCGCTCGGCTTACTTGGACTGGGAAATGAACCTTGCCAACAAAAAGGGTAGAAAAGAAGAGCGTTGCTACTTGTACATAATTTTGTGTACGTCAAGGTGTCCATCCCCTAACATGGGGTGGGGCCTACTTGAAGATAATATTTTTTTATTCAAGTGGGTCTCACCCTCATGTGAGAGGGTGGATACCTTGATGTACAAAAAATTATGTACAAGTAGATAAACTCAAAAAAGAAACACATTCTTCCATGTCAGCACTCATCATCGATTATCCACAAAAAATCGATCGATGATACAAAAAACGCTATTAAGAGAGAGAGAGAGATTCTTTACAAAAAGGTAAAGCAAGATAGGTCTTAAAACAAATTAAAGTGTACTACAATGAAGGGTGCCCAAAATTTGAAGTAGTTATAGAGCAGCAAGCGTTAGATCTCTCAATCTGTTACCCATTTCACACTATTTACTGTATGTACTTAATTATCAGAGGTTCGTTTCGTCGAATTTTTATTTCTTTCGTTTTATGTATATGATTTTGATCCAGTTAATTTCAACCGTGGGTTTAATATTAGGTTTTGAAAATGTTAAATTTTCTGTTTTGAAAACATATGCTGAAGTTCGTATTTTTTGCAGATTATTCGTTGATTGATTTTTGGGTTGATGCTCTCTATGATTAATTGCTAAGAATTTTGGCATTCTGCTACCCTTAATAATACATCTAATGTTGTTGGCGGTGACAGAGATGTCGTCGTCGGCTGTAGGGTGTAGAAGAAGTGGGGTGGAATGTTGGTGGAGGAGGGGTGGGAGTGGGGAGAAGAGAAGAGAAGAGAAGGTGGAGGTGGAGGTGGAGGTGGAGGTGGTGGGGGTGGGGAGAAGAGAAGAGAAGGTGAAGAAGATGAACATTATTCTTTTCTTTATAATTTTTTAAATGTAAAATACAAAATTATCATTTTGTCATTAATGAATTTGGTCAATTTTGACTTTTTTGGTCAACTAAAGGTCAACTGGACAAAAACCGTCAATTCAGAATCCGGGTGCGAATTGTTTAAATATTTGGTACCGTGGGTGGCACAAAACAAAGGTTTGGTAAAGTCTGCAAAAATGTGAAAAGTTTGGTACCGTGACTGCAATTTTCCATTAATTTAATGGTTGAGGTCACCTTTTTGTTTTGGACAAAGCATGGCATTTCGTTAAATTATATGCTGAAACAATTGCAAAATAACTTTCAGAACGCAATCAACCAGTGCAAATCTTTGTTGCACAGACACTTTAGTTAGGGTAGTGTGTTGGAGACGTGTCAATATTAACATTCTTTGAACACTCTACTGTAATTATTATTTTTAGAAATATTATATATTTTTAATTCAGAATTAATAGTAAATAACATATAAAAGCTCATATTTAAAAGATTTTATTAAGAAAAATAATAATAAGTATAAAACTAAATTTATACAATATAATGAAAAATTTAATCATCATAACTTTTTTGAAAAATCGTGTGTATTGTATCGGATACATTTGTCCGTGTCGGTGACAGCTAGATGGTGGGCTACATTATTCCCCTGCCACGACAACCTCTTTCTGGATCTCTAATCATTGCCCACAACCCCAACAAATTCATCAAGGACTGCAACATCTGAGTTTAGTCTCAATTCACCATTTGGTGAACCCTTTCCTACCATAAACGAAGTCTTATCGTGAATTGTTTAAGGGTTTCAAAATTAAGAAAGTCAACGAAGTCGTTCTGAAAAAATGTGAACAAGCTTGAACTTGAATGTGAAAAATTATTGAGTGACCTTCAGAACTCGACCAAGAAAGTAAGTGAGTTGAAGCTAGTTAATGAAAACTTGGGAATTAAAATAAAATAATTAACTTCCGATCTTGATAAATTCAATGATCTACTTCAATCATTCATTAGTGGCATGCAGAAGCTAGATAATCTGCTTGGGATGAACAAGCATACGGGTGACAAACATGGTCTGAGTTATGTCCATAACCGTGATGCTACTACTAGTACATCAAAGACCATGTTCGTTTCTGCCACGACAAAGCTCGTGAGGTTGCTTATCCGAAATCCAAAGGTAAGCATGCCATATGATCATGACCTACCAAATAGCATAAGGTCAATTATCCTACTCTTCGACAACCACCACCAAGCAGGTCTAAACCTAGGTTCATTCCCACTTGCCACCACTGTGGTACATTGGGACACATTAGACCTAGGTGTCGTAACCGTGTGACTAGAAACAAGAATCTGGATTTCACTAGCAAGTTTGACTTTTTTGCCAATCAAGTCAACCACTTAAATGAGATGATAACTCGGTTAACTCAATCATCTTCCGCTTCTAAGAAAGTTTGGGTCAAGAGGAGCGACTTGGAAGGTCATGAGAATGGTCGTGCTCTTCATGGTAAGGGCATTCAATTTTCGTCCTGATTTGGTGATTTGATGCATGCATGTACAGTCCATAGTGTCCATTCATTCATGCACGCATCTCATTTATTTCATGTTATTTTGTTTTTATGTGTATGCATTTATTGCTTCAAATATTGTTTTAAAAAAAAGGGGGAAACAAGAACAAAATTTTTTTGATTTGGAAACTGTTTTACAACATAATATACAATACACTTGATTTTGTTAGTTGTAATCAAGAATGAGTTATTTAGTGAGCTATAACATATTTTTCATTGCTAGCTTAGGATGCTTATGTAGTATTTAATATAAGTCTCTTCATATACCATCTGCACTGCACACATTATGATCTTGACAGTGCAACTCTACCGCGTGTGTGAGATTTAGGATGACAGTCACATATTAGCAGGGTGACTTTGAACATGAATTGACATTTTTAATTAAACTTAAGCTCGATATTATCCCTGTAAGAATCAATTTATGTCTGAAAGAAAGGGGGCTCAATATCTCAATGCTACTTTTCGAGCCTACTTGACTTGAGAAATTAAGCCTGTGAGGTTTCTCATAACCTAGTGTCTATGGTCAACTGACTTAGGTTAACCGACCTAAAGCTCGTTACATAGGTCATGTTAGTCACTTAATGGAAATGAGTCTCCATTTAAGATGAAATATATATATCTACTTTACCTTAAAAGAGTG
>CAIGRL010112428.1:0-11110 GCA_903798325.1 Fraxinus xanthoxyloides
TTACATTGTAAATATAGAATATGGGTTATAATTAGGAGACGATGTTTTGGCTTTAATTAGCATAGTGCTGTAATTAGGAGATTTGATAGAAGATGTATATGCTATAATAGAGAGACAATTCCTATTTAATGAGAAGAGACTCTCAATTGAGAGGCATTGAGACAAAACTGACACATAAATACACTACAATTCTTGCAACTAAAAATGTTCGTGCAGAAAGTTGAATCATCAGGGTTTGTTACCATTCTAATTCTAGTAATTTTTCGGAAATGTTCAGACAGATCACTCGTAACATCAGATGAAGAACTAACAATGGTTTCATGTTCCAGGAGTTTTACCTTCAATTCTTGAACAGAGGGTCGGGGTGCATCCGAAGCAGCAGCCTCAGGATCAGTGGATCTTTTCAGTGATATGTTTGCTCTGCCATCAGTTATGGCAACAATCATTATTCGTCCAACATCACCACTCTTCTCTGCATTCATTCCGACTCTAACAGCCTAGGCATATTCATGTTAGAATTGTCAGCAAATAGAATAGAAATTTGTTTTTGTGAAATCCCAATATATTCTAAAAAAGTTGACTAATTGGCTTTGTGTTGCTCTACTTGTCGTGCATAAGAAAGAAATACATTACACGACCATATTCATCACGAGAAGCCAAAAATTTTGCAGTATGAATTCGTGACTTGTGGAAGGGAAAATAGTAGCAATACTTCATTTAATTAAATATGAAAATTGTATACATCTGGTCTTATATCAGGAAAATTCCCCTTTATCTTCTTTAATGTAATTTTTATTAACAAAACAAAATAAAGAAAGAAATTTACTTGAGAAAGCGCGAAATTTGTCCCCCTCTAAAGGAAAAGGGTATATATGATATAATAAGAAACCAAGCAAAAGTTACACAACAGTTCTATTAGTAGTACATAAGTGAAAGTCATGGGATACAATTTGAGGGAACATTTAAGAATAGAAATACTAATTATGATGCCAGTAACTGTCAAAACTGATACATACCGTGGTAAGACCATGGGCAAGGGGAGAACCACCACCACATGGAAGTCTCTCGAGACGTTTTCTTGCCATAGAAATTGACCTGGAAGGAGGCAAGAGAACTTCTGCGGCATCTCCTCGGAAGGGAATGATAGCAACCTATTAAGAAATCATCAATGAGAATAAGAAAAATAAGTTTATTTTTCCTATCTACTCAGCATTTACTTGGTAGAGGGGATGCAGGGAGAGTGCATCTTGTGCATTCTCTCAAGCATTTTTCATAGATCATAAGAACAAACAACTTCTAAGAATATCGAATGTTGATAGGAACTCCATCAAACCAAGGGGTCAAAGGGGGAATAATAACATTAATCAAACTTTAACCCAGGTTTTCAATTCCCTCAAGATTTCAGGAAATGAGAAAACAGTTTCTGGGAAACCAACGTAACAGTACCTTAGTTTGTATCATGTTCAACTTTTCTAAACACTATTGTAAGCCAATTTAAATAGGTTACATTAGATTTTGCAGTATTACGAAGAAAAGAAAAGAACAAAAACATCATTATTTTGTGAATTCCATGTATCCAAAATATAGAAGTTTGATGAATTTCAGATTTGGATAAGCACTGGACAACTGAAATAAGTATCATTGAGGATTAAAGGTTGGGTGCTTACAAAATGAAATAAACCCCTGGTGCAATGCTAAGCAATATGCATAAACCATGAGTTCTATATTTTCCATCTACTCGAAACTATTATTTATTTTTTATCCATAGCATAGTCGCACGAATGGTAGTTCTCCTTTGGTCCCTAAAAGTGATTATCTCTCACCGCAACACAGAAGAGCAGTGTTTTTGGGATTTTCCTTGACCTATGATTAAATAGCCCAATTCCCACACTAGAAACTGACATGTGATGGTCTCCAGGCTGTAAAACATATATCCCACATTTGGCAAATGGGATTGAATAGATAGTGGAAGTTTTTTTACTCTATCCGGTTCCACCCCTGCATATTGGATAGGATTATTATATCTGATCTTAGCAAACATAGAGAAAAAATATATCATCCATCCAGCGTGGCACCGAGAGTGAACAAGCTATTCAATTTTGACACCTGTAAACTATTAACCAAGCAAGATACAGCATCCAAAAGTCTTAGCACCAATTTTGTGTCATAAAGTAATCTGTTGTGAGAATTGTTTTTTTCTTCTACAAGAATCTAATCACTCTTCATCAAAATCCCAAGGTTGTTGGTTTATCATCCCCAGACTGGTTGGTTAAAAAATCAAGAGACAGGCGAACAGATAAGACTCTTTAGTAGCCAAATTTGAAATAACAGAACTCATTGAAACTGCACCTGATCTCTGCTTGTATAACTCTCAGCAAGTAATTTTAGTGCTGCGCCTTTCGCATTTTGCATTCTGTTCAATGCCATGCTCCCACTAGCATCGACCACAAATATAACCTGTCATGAATTTGAGTTGGTGAAAATTAACTGTGTCAGGATTTATAGTTTTCTACTAAAAACTGATCTCCTTTATCAACTGTTAAATTCACATCCCAGCGAGTATCAAAGAATATACTATTATTTCAAAAAATTCAAATCATAAACCACAATTTTTAGTGATTGATTCATAGCTCATCTTTGAGTTGCATCAACATCAGTATTTGTAGTTGTTCCCAATTACAAACACTTGTATTGAACTGGTCTCACTGTCACGTAACAGAAGAGTCTGGTAGTGACCAGCATATAGAAACACTACAGATTCTAAATACCTCACGATTAATTCTTCTGTTTTCTTTGGGATGATTAATATTTGGGTATTTATCTATTGAAATTTTAACGAACTCTTCCATCACAATTATGCGAACAGATTTAGAAGCAAGCAAATGATGGAGATATCAAGAAAGTTTCTAGAGGATTTGGGAGAGGAGAATTTAGAGATGAATTAAAAAATAAAAAATGAATGCGAATATAAATACTCTACCAGAGCTCCTGCTTTTCGAGCCATTCTTTTTGCTCTCATGTCTGTTTTTTCCACAAACACTTTCCTAGTCTTTTGAATATCCCTCTCCCTTCTTAACTTTTGATATGGTGCAGCTGCTCTTAGAGTTGCATCAACAGCCAATCTCTTTACAGGACCCTGATTATAATCAAAGAGAAGTTGAAATGAAAAAGGATGCCTTTAGAACGAGGCTAACTTTCATATAAGCAAAGACACGAAAAGGCAAAAAAATAAATAAATAAAGGTAAAGGAAATAAGTTTGACGATAGTGAGTGAGCAGATATATGTAGTAGCTAGAAGGAAGATACAATAAATTAGGGATGCAACCTTCGGAAGCATCGGTTTAATATATCGTCCTCTATCCTCAGAAAATATAACGTTCTTTGCTCTCCCAGCTTTTCCTTTGCGTCTTTGTGCCTGTTGTGCAAAGAAGAGAAGTTTCTCATCCACCAGACCCCCTTCAGCATCAAAGATGAACTCTTCAGGTATCTGTTCCTGTTGCTGCTCATTCTCTTCATTTTTATCATCCTGTTATCAGGTGAACGTTCTGTCCATAAAGGGGTGCAAATTTTGGGGAAAAAAATCCTCTTAAAATAGGATTTCATTTTTTGATAATTTAAATATTTCGCATTAGGAAAACCAAGCTAAGAACCGGAAAGTAACATATATATAGTAGAAAAAGCATTTACAAGTAAGACAGCCTTTTAAAACAACACGGAGTTGAGAACAAGCAAATGAACCTCTTCATTTTTATCCTCTTCCTCATTCTGTTCTTCATCAGAATCTTGATTTTGGGGAGGAGGAGGCGGAGGTGGCTGCTGGTTTTGCTGGTCAGGTGGGCTTTCATTAATGATGGAGCGTGGAAGGATGACCAACTCTACCTGTTTAAGTGCATTATCAGGACATCATCAAAACCAGTCCAAACTAGATATAACTTGGAAATGAAGCCTAATACTAAATCGATGCATGTCATATTGTCTCAGAGACAATACTTGAAACGGCTGTAGCTCTATTAAAGAACTCACTGGGTTCCAGAGAACTACATATATTATCTTATTAACTCTTTTCCAGGTCTTCATTGGCTTTGAACATATTAAGAAACAGTAACTTGTACGTTCTAGAGAACTTGAACATCAAAATTATCAGAAAATTCAATATACATTAACATTTTAGCAGTCGCTTAAAATCATCCTTAAATCTACACGTGGTCTTAAGCTGCCTTCGGTGTATGCACTTCAAGGCAACCAAAGTTCATCTTAAACCTTGATCTTCTAATTTATGACTCACCTCATAAACATTAGGATCCAATAAGTTTCAACCACAAGTTCCTATATTTATTAATAAACTTAGAAGGGTCCAATAAGTTTGTTATCCTAAACAAGAATTTTGTTACCTTGAAGATAGAGAAACAACTATCAAGTCGCAGCAGGATTTTTTCATCAGTGGTGGCTTTAAGCAAATAAATCCCCATCTACTATTCTGCGTCATGACATATTCTAAAGTTGGATTACGGCACAATATTTTAGTTACATTATGTAACTATTTATTTGCTGACCTTTTTTTATTCGCATTACGTAAATAGTTATTTTGTTGGAAGTAGACAGCGCACGTCTTCTTAAATCTGGATTTCTTTAATGCTTTCCATATCCAAAATTAATGGAAGACCACTACTGACTATGGTGAACTATCATGGAATATTTAACCCATGCTAAAGTTGCAATATGAAACAAGATACATTGGTTTATGCAGATCCTCGTGGAATAGCTTCACTACAGCTAGAAAATCTAAAGCAATAAGTCGGGAGTACATGCAATACGGTACTTAACAGCTTTCTTCAGGTCATCCACATTGACTTTATCACGTCCCTCAAGTGCAGCTAAACATTTGGCAACGCGTGCAGCATATAATTCAGCTCGGTGCCCCTGAGATTTCAAAACAGCTCTTCAAATAAATTATATAGGAGTTCAAAAATATAAAAACCTTCAGAATACTCTAAATCATCAAATTCAAATTCCTAGAACTTTTTTCTGTTATATATTTGATGTGAAATAACGAATCATAAATAACTGGGACAGTACTGTATCCCTTCTTTATGGATTGCATCGTGTTGCTTAAATATGCTTAGGTGGCTTCAGTCATCATATGACGCTCATAATGAAATAGACAGGTGAAAACCAACTATATGAATTTCTCAGTTCATCCATATACCAAAATTTGCATATAAGAAAATGAAAAAACAGTGTTTCGATTTATTTTCAACTCCATTTATGACATCAAAAACATGTCTGACACATTTTCGCCAAACCCCAGCTAGAAATAAAAAAAGGAAAAAAAATGGGATACACACATAGGAAAATAATGGCGAGGAGTCTCTCATGAACTGGAAAGTGTGATTCTTTTTCACTCAATTTCATACATGATCTGCTACATAAACATCAATCAAACTGAAGATTTTAATAGAAATCGGGGAGAGTTTCAGATTTAGAACCTGGCAACCACCTCGAAGGGCTTCCATAACAAGGTATTTTAGTTGCTCTCTGCTGATACTTACATCCTTCAGATATTCCCTTGCCAAAATTATCTACAGGAAATAAACTAAAAAACCATTGTTATTCAAGTATTACATGTAACAACAAACATAATATTTGCCATTGGGGAAATGAAATACATTGTAGTCAAACAAATCAAGCACCGAAGCAATTTATTCACGTGCAGTTTCAGCTAAAAGACTGCAAAAAGTAAAATAAATAATATCCCCTTAAAACCTTAGAGCCTATTTCAAAATATATTAGCACAGTATAGATACTCTTGGAACTTTCATAAGAAAGTATTTGAGATGCCAGTGTCGGCGTCGTTCAGCTTAATTTTATCCACTCGTGAGAATTATAAATAGGCGACAACTGGCGCATCATTACGATCCCATTATGAGTTTTCTAAGAGGAGGAGAGAGCAAATAAAAACTAGAGAAACTTTCGTTTTCTTCAGTTTACTTTGTGTTGTTTCATTGTTTATATTGAACCTAAACAAGTTGGACCATGTAAGGTATGAGAAGTGAGCTTTGCACGCTGGACACTTGTGAAACAGAGAATATTGGTATTAGAAAGCACTTTGTAATGGTGATATATGATAGTCACAACAAAGAGTAAGAGATCGCAAGACTATGATGTAGGCCAGATTACCCAATCCATCTGATATGATTATCCCTCTTTTTGATCCCAAATGAAAGCCACAAACTTCCTAGTTTTACAATGTAGTGATAATGGAATTTGAACTTCAGTGACTTCTGTAGAATCTCACTGCTAAAAAATTTATAGCATCCAGTATGATAGCCAAATAACTGCCGCATCACATCATTATGCCAAAGTTACCTGAGTTTTTGCGTAGTCCATTTCTTCCTCTACCATTTTAATAACACTACTACTTCCTTCTTGAAACCGCGTCGCGATTTCAACAGCTGCAACACGATCTTCAAAAGTCATTGGAAGATCTGCACTGCAGAAGAATGGTGTCACCATAGGAAATGGAATTACAAATGAAAAGAAAAAGAAATAAATAAGAATTAAATGTAAAATCAAGGAAGTTGTATAATTGAAAACATGAATGCCTTTACTCAGAATTGAAAGTCTATGTCAACTTCAAATTTATTGGAAATGAAGCAACATTAGTGTAGGGATTGGAAAGACTACCAATCATACCACTGTTGGTGCATAGTCAGGCATGTGCAAGGTGTAGATATGTATTCATGTGTCAAATCAAATTCACTTAGTCAAACGCAAAAAAACAGATACAACATTAGACCAAGAGCACGGAGAATCAGAATCATGTAGTTGATGCCACAGTTTGGATCTGGCTTTATTGACTCCCTTACATGCCATATAGTTTTCAATTCATATTTAATTTGTACCTTTATTTTTTATGGAAAATTGATTTCATGTGATACTGGCTCCAAATGGACACTTTGAAAGTAAACATCATTCTGAAACCCAAATGTCAAGATTACTTACACTGTAATATTGCAAATATTTAAAATAAATCAAAATTTTCAAAATACTGGAAAGTGTCGAGCATGTATTGGTATCCAATCAAGGTACCAGGTGCCCACAGTATGTATATGAGGTATTTAAAAGAGCTATATAATTAATTAGTTCATCAAAGCACCTAATGGCTAATAGTAAGCATTTGCATATTAAGGCACAATAAAAAATAAATGCTTAGAAGCTGATTGCTAGTCTTACCTTAAATTTATTGCTACGCGATCCAGTAGATGTTCGCGCACAGAACCCTCTTCAGGATTATATGTAGCAATTAAAAGTGGCTTGCATGGGTGCCGAAAACTGATCCCCTCCCTTTCTACAATATTGACTCCCTCTGTCAAGACGTTAAGGAGCAAGTTACTGATACCCTCATCCAAAAGATTAATCTCATCAACATATAAAACCCCTCTATGAGCTTCTGCGAGAAGCCCTGGCTGGAAAACAGTTGTTCCAGATTTTACAGATTCCTCAACATCAACAGATCCTATTAATCTATCTTCTGTGACACCGAGTGGAATCTGCAGCACAAGTGCATTTGGGATTAACAAAGAAAAGAAAATTTAATGTAGAAAATTTCTTTGGCCGAAACTACCTGAATAAAAGGCGATCTGACTATTTGGGTCTTAACATTTCCAGCAGAGTCATACTCAACCATGTCAGCAAGCCCATCTTCCCACCTTCAACCGTTATTAAATATTTACTATACGAAAGTGATAAACGAACAAGATAGCTTGAAGTACGAAGAAAGAAAACAACATGTTTAGCATCTAGTGTCTAGTGATGCATTGTGAAAATGAAATCATAAAAATGAATGCACAAAGCTCAATTATAAAACAGGATACAACTGAAAGCAGTATTCTTTGCTCTAGTTGTACATTATGGTCTTGTTAATGGAGCTGTTCACCAAGGCAATTGACCCTGGTATGTAAGACCACTGTTACTTAGTCACTCAAACACACACAAGCATTACACTTATTCTCAGAAATATCACTCTTTCTTTAAGGCATATGCACACCATAAATAAAATGGGTGACAAAGAAGGCTTCAATCTAGTTTATGGCTGCAACCATGTTTCCCAGGTCTCCTAATTTAAAAACTTGTTCCACATTATCCTTAACCAGAATCATGTCCATTTTCACAACTACTTAAGACGTATTCAACCACTAGAGTATTGAATGAAAGAGTAGAGACTGACATATAAACTCAGAAAATTAGACTAAAGAAGCTACCATTCTGTCCTTTTATCAAAGATGAAGAAATATATATAGAGTTCTTCAGATAAAATATTAATATGAAAAGTCATGGTAATCAATCAAAGCTTCAGGTTTCTAGTTTATATTTGATTCGGCCTCTTAAGTGCATCCATCAAGATGATAAACTCAACCAGTCCATGTTCACCATGAAGGTCCTTTATTCTTTCTCTCACATTCCTATTGCCATTTGAAAGTTTTGCTTCCAGTTAACACTTTCCAAGTATATGTAAAATTCGAAAACTTGCCAATGTCCCGATGGCAATTCTTCATTACATCTCTCAGTTTTTCAAATTTTCTACCTTCCTGGCGAAGCTCAGAAAAGAACTCAAAGTTGCACACTCAGTCTACCGAATTCAGATGATGGAACAGTTACAAGGATTCTGAAATATCTATGAAGCATGAAGAGGAATTACCTCTAAATTGAGTTCAACAAAGATTTTTTACGCTTAATAGTGTGAACAATTATATGTTACGCTATGGTGCGTGTGTGTATCTCAGTTCAGTAACCTTACTCTTCAGGGCAGGCTGGATCAGCATTCGAAACTGAACCAACAACAACTTCAATCGGTGGCAGAATTGCATGTAAGCCACGTGCCATTACTGTTTTCGCTGTCCCTCGCTTTCCAGAGATTGCAATTCCACCTATCTCACGGTCTATTGCCCCAAGTAAAAGAGCTGTCTTAATAGCATCCTGTATAGAAAACCCATATTGACAATAAGAAAGAACAGATAAAAAGTACTTAGTGTACTGTAATAACTTTACATCAAGACTTAAAAAATATCGACAGTGATGATAAATAACTTGGAGTACCAACATTGCCCTTCAATGGCAAAAACATGCCCTATTAACCATGCCATGATCAAGTGCCTAAAATGACACTTTACTTAAAAGTTGGGTGACCAACAATGTTTTTCTTGCTACTGCCATGCCAAAATCTTGCCACAACTGCCATGCCATGATTTACTTACGGTTTTCCATTAATTCAACTAACAAAGACTAAGCTGGTGACCTGAATGAATCAACATTGCAACAATAACGACCAATTTGAAACAAAATGCATACAGTTGCATGACCAAAACAACAATTTGCTCAAAGTTGAGCCACCAAGAGTATTTTTACCCTATATGTTAAGATGAAAAATCCCAAATTTAGAGTGCTTCATGTTGCCTATCAGTTGGTTTTTTACAAGTGTTCTAAAAAGTGGCGCTTAGGAGCGAAGCGGGCAAAAAACGCCTGCCTCTCTTTTATTTTTATTATTATTTAGCTTTTCATATTTTTTTTTACACCTAAGCGCGCTTTTACTCTCTCTCTCTCAATATAGCATTTTATAATTTTATATATTTGGTAGGTATTATTTTAATTATTAAATGATTTTCAGATTAATTTAAAATAAGAACACGTTATTTTACGCTTTTTTAACACTGTTTTTTTATATAATCACTCAAGTGCAGAAAAATAAATTGGCTCTGAAAAGGAAACAAATCAAGACAATTTTCGCTGGTCATTGCTCCTCTATAATGTATCAGGTAAATAAATAAAATTAAACCCAGTAATTATTAGCAATTCTTCTTTAAAAACTACAAATTTACATATACATTCACTAAATTTGCAGATATAGAGAAACTAGAGAAACCTGGCCAACAACAGCAGCTAAAGGGAAAAACTGCCTGCCATAGGGATTGCTGGAGCTGCTCTCACTCTTCTCCTGCTTTTCAGATACCATGACAACAGCTCCATTTCCAGAATCAACAGTGGCAGTTGCAGTTACACTCAACTTGCGGTAGCCACTCATATTTCTCAGTAAAAAATGTGATTTTGGCCTCAAAGAATTGGAAAAGAGAATTGGATTCAATGGGTTCAGTGATTGAAAACTAGAGAGAGAATATAATGTTGATGAAGAAGATGAACACGATGCAATTGTATGTGCAGAACAAAGCGCCATAATCGAACTGGAGAAAAGAGAGGAGTCCTGCTTTTCTTATCTTTCGCTGTAATCTGTTTTATCTCCTCTTTTTGGTCTGTAATCCTCTGAGGTGCCAAATCGTGGTTTTACAAACGCGCTTTCAGTACATAACGAGTGGGTTGGGTTGTCTTAAAGTGTGTTTGATTGATATTATTTTGGAAGAATGTATTTTGAAATAGTAGATTGATAGATAATGTGTGGTTGAAAAAGAAGGAAAAGTTATTGATGTGATGAAAAATATTATTTTATTGAAAAATGTGTGGTTGAAAATGAGTAGAAAAATGAAAATTTCAAAATTTACCAAACAGAGGCTAAATAAATTTTAACAAATTACACGTATATTAACAAATAAATTACACAAACATTAAAAATTGTTATAGAAATTACACCTAATATTTGTACTTTTAACAAATAAATTGCACATGTTCAAAATAAGTAAATAGCACAAAACGTCCCAACCTTTCAATGTCATTGTGCAAAATGTCCATACCTTTCATTTTTTGGCATTTTCACACCTATCTTCCAACTTTCATTGCGCAAAATGTCATTTTCAACCATTTTTCCAATAAAATGATGATTTACCCTCCTATTCAAATNATTTAATGTAGACCAAACAGGGCTTTAATTTATCTTCTCGTGCCATATGGATCATGGATAATGCCACATCAGCTTCCTAGGTTCTTTTTATGAGGGGGAGACAGTTGAAGGAAAAAGGTGCAATTTTTCACATTTTGGTTTTTATTCGTTTATTTTAAGTTGCATTTGTAAAATCATTTAAATGTTAGGGATGATAGTTGCAATTTAAGTTTGTTAAAGTCGTGAATCCCATATAATCTATATTAAAACTAAATTTGAAAAAAA
>CAIGRL010112502.1:0-19106 GCA_903798325.1 Fraxinus xanthoxyloides
TTATATGATGACATCTCTCTACAAAGTGTTCTGGACATGACAGCTGATTGGACTCTAGAAGAAAGACAGATGTTAAGGAATAAGGTAACTGTCAGTTGGAAGATCAATTAATATTGCCTTTTGTTTTGTTGAACCAAATCGTCTAAAAGCTTAAACTGTTAGAGAGGGGACCAATGTATTTATTTAACTGATGTCTACAACCTGCCCCCTGATGTGCAGGCTGAGTGTCCTTTTTCTTTCTTTTTCTTTTCTTTTTTTTTTTTAAATCAGATGTTTGACACATCACAATTTTTCCATAAATGGGTGTCAACTAGACTTGAACTAGGGACATGTGGCTTATTTGAACCCCCTAATCTAGAAGTTCTCTAGATAGGGGATATTTATTTTATTTAAATTTGTCTTCGGTACCTTCTTGTTTTATCAATCAATATTGCGAACAATATTAAAGCTGGTGAGCATGATTGTATATTAGTATCCATACAGTTTGACATTAAATATTTGTTGACCTATTGCTTTTATTGGACAACACATTTCACGAAGATGAGATGAAGGTTGTCTAACGCCCGTTGATTCATCTACCATTGTTTCTATGAATTAGTGAAAGAGGATCATAAGAATATCTTTATTTTTAAGTTTGCCTTGTACATTCGTAATATGCCCATTGAAGCTGTTGCATCTCCTCCAGCAAGTGAGCCATCTTCATTGCTGTCACCTCCTCCAACCCTTTGTTCTAGGTTGAAAAATACGGCCTAATCTTTTGTATCTATTTTGTTATTTCTGTTGATATTGTCTTTGTTTTCCTCATCATTTTTGTGATAATTGGAGCTGTTTGATCATATATTTTTGATATTCGAGAACTAGATTTTAAGACTATTACTATCAGGATTGTGTTTTGGCTGATTTTTTTGTTATTGAAAATGATTCCAGCGCCCTCATTTAAGATGAAACAATTTGGATGACTTCTGCACCCTCGAAATATGGAGACACTACCTTCTCTGCTTTCTTCCTTTTCTTTCGTGGCACTGGTGATGCCATTTTTACTTAAAACTTTGTATGGCAGGTTCCGACGTTTGGTTTGAAGACGCCATTTCGAGATGGACTGCTGAAGCATGTTGCACAAGAAGTTGTAAAGTTGGCTAAGGTGACGTTAATGCGATTTTTGTAGTAGTCACGTATAAGTTAAAAACATTTACTCTCTTTTATTCCTAATAATTACTGACTCTTGTATCCGTCTCTCTTTCACAGGATGGTTTGGAAAGGAGAGGCTACAAGGAAACAGGATTTCTAAATGAAATGTCCGAGGTGGTTAGTACAGGTATGAAACTATCGTCATAATTCTTTCAGTTTTTAGGGTTGCCTGTCTGTTTATTTGCATTCTCTTGTATTGACGTAAAGGCTCAGTAAATTTTAACTTCAAAATAAGGAAAAAGTAACACAGCCAAACATACTAATGAGTGGTACATAAGCTAAAGCGTAGTAATCATACCAATTTTAACATGTCCTCCAGGCGGCCATCATTTGGCTTGAGGGAGACAAGACTCGGCGGCTTGTTTATTATATATGATCTTTTCGTTTATTTGGAATTATTCTTATAATTTAGTGCCTGGAACGTACCATTGGCTCTTGACATTTCTTGGGCATAATCCTCATGGCAGGTGTAACACCAGCGGAAAAGCTTCTAGAATTGTACCATGGGAAGTGGGGACAAAGCGTCGATCCTGTTTTCGAGGAGCTCCTCTACTGAAGTGGTTCTAGTAGTTTTTATTTTTTTGAGTTGCATTTCAAGATCTCGCAGTTGCTTTTTAGTGTGATTTAAGAACTGGTGCACAGCTTCACTATAGGTTTCTTTTCGTCCTGCCTCTTAAAATTTGGTTGTATTCTTGGATTTTTGGCCAGTTACACTTTTAGATGAAGGATAATTTGATGACCCTCTTTGGCACAAAGCTTCTCGTTGGGTCTAGTAGAATCATTTGAAACTTTTCTCGCCGCTTGGTCGAATTAAAGTGTGTTACTTGAGCATGTTTTCGATCTCGTTCTCAAGAAACAAGAGAGCTATATTTTCATAAACCTATGCTCGACGTTATGAATCACCTTGGTTGGGTTCGCAATCCCAATGTACTCCCATTCTTCCACTGGCTTCCCACCGCGCTGTACATTATTGTATATTCATGATCAATTTGTTTCATTATTTTTTATGGATGGATTATTTTTGGCACGTTTAATACTGTTTACCAAACATTCTTTGAAAATCAACTAAAAATTAAACACTGGTGAGGATACATTATGGGTGTGTTTGAGCCGCATTACTTTGGAAGAATGTACTCTGGAAAAGTAGATAAACATAGAAGGTGTGATTGAAAAAGAAGGAAAAATTATTGATGTGATGGAAAATATTATTTTATTGAAGAATGTGTGATTGAAAATGTTAAATGAGTAGAAAAATGAAAATGAAAATTCTAATGTGTCCCAAACAAGAAAGGCAGTGATAACTACTCGCACGTCCCTTTGCATTCTTCTTAGCGTAGAACATGTAAGTCGATAATTACACAGTAAGAACGTTAAATTCCTACATATGTGACAGTTATTTTTATAGGAGATTCGAACCTATGAATCTCTAATGGTTATATTCGTATGTCTTCATAAAATTGAGGAATGAATAGAATATAGTATTATTCAAGCATATACAAAGGAAAACAATTCAATAATTTATGTTTTAAGTTTTTAGACGGTGGGATTTGATTATATGGAACAAGCAAAATTTCATGAGATTAAGATAAATTGTCATTGCTAATCATGAAAGTTATGTCTGAGTTGAGTCTGAGATAAAATTAAAGAATCATTAAAGACGACTCTAGATAGAGATGATTCAGCAACTAGATAGGCAAGGGGTTGCTTTGGGGGGATCAAAGTGATATTATGGTAGTAATTTAGGTACAGACAGCTTATCTTATTTCATAGTTATCATTTCTTAATCAACGTTAAGCCTAAACATTATCGCCATAATTGGCATAAAATATGATTTTGGACATAGTGCTTTAAAAGCAACTAGCTGTAGAATCATGATCTCTACATAGTAATCCTGTCTTATCCTCTAATCTTTTTCTAAATGCCAAAGCAATAATCAATTTATTATTTGATCCCACAGAGAGAGAGAGAGAGAGGTAAAAAGTAAAAGAAAGGGAATAATATGTATAAAAAATGTAACGAAAGAGTAAAATGTTTGTTTGTCATCGAAATTATTCCCTAATTTCATTTAGGTTGTTGACCCTTATTCTGTCACAGTTGGAATTAAATATATAATTTTATTTTAACCGAGTCATTCTGTTCAAATCATTAGTTCAACATATAGAAACATTGACATAACAGTAATGATTCGTGTTTACATCAAATTTATATATACGAAAAAATAATGCATCATTTTCTCTGATTAGCATGCGATAGAACAAGAATGAGTGACTTGATTGAGACAAAAGTATAATTTAACTAACTTAATCGTAACAAAATAAAATCAAGTGACATTCTTAAAATTGCCATGGTATAACCCTATGAGGTTTTGACCGATAAATCCAAAACATGCGTCATACGGCAAAATTGTCGAGTATATCTTTATGTAATGAAATACAAAATGTCAAATATATCTTTATTATAAAATCCTACTCAACTATATGATCATATGAGTTGAGTTGACATAAATCCAATCCTGCAATAATTACACTCTCCAACCTCTCTCACCCTCTCTTACAATAAGATGTTATATCACACCAATTGGTACCTAACTTTTATCTTTAAAACAAGATTTTGTTCATAAATTGCACAAGGAAAAAAAAATAAAATTGCTTTGTATTGCCAAATGAAAAATAATTGACATTGAATTTTGTTCATTCTTGCACCTATTAGAGATCATATGACTAGGCATAATTCATTTTACTTATAAGTAGTAATGCTTTTTTCATATGCATGTTTGGGCAAATAGTTGTTTTATATTTGATAAAATAGCTTAAAGGGCATTATGACATGTTGGGTGTAATACAGTAATAAAAAAATGAGTCTCATTCGAATTTTATTGGAGTTAAATTATTAATCTCATAATATTATTTAAATTTACTAGCCAATATGTTGTATAATAACTTAATATTTAACATAATAATAAATTCTAAAATAAATATATAGTTGGAATTATTTTATAAATCAACAATTATTATTATTTTTTAATGATATTGTAAGAAAATATAACATATATCCGATATTGTAAGTTTTATCAATCAATTTAGTATTTACTAGATTAAAGTACCACCCAATTATTTAACAAAATTTAAATTTGCCTTTATCAACCGTCAAGTCATCTTCTTCTTCTCCCTTTACCCTTCACTTTTGTCGAGTAATCTTCTTCCTCGTTCTTTACTCAGTACTCCTTTAGAGTCATTCGAAAATCTCTCATTCTCAAGCACCTACATCTCCCGAGTGGTCGTAGTAGGATACAAGGAAAAACAAGAAACAATGCAGAGAAGTGAGGCTGCTAGTGCTACATGGAGAAATAAGAGGTAAAAAAGAAGACGAGACAGGCGACGAAATTAAAAGAATGTATATAAACAACCATGCTACCGGCGTACTCTTCCTAACACCTTCTACAGTTTTCTACGCATTTATACACCTAATTTTCAACTCATCAATCGTATCACTGCACAGATTTTCTCCATATAGGGAGAAATGTAATCTAAGGTGTAAGCTATAATGTACATCTAGCTTAATTCATAAGCTACAAAGGTCGTTCTAAAGAAAATTACTAAAAAAATTTATTTTTTCTTCTCTCTCCAACTTGTCTTAAACAAATTCCTTTAAACCTCAAAACAAATATCAAGAACATGGTAAAAGTCAGGGTGGCTTGACTTGATACAAAAAATATTGCAAAGGATAGAACTGTAATTGGGACGTATGATTTATAAAGCCACATGAGAGTGCATGGAAACTGGTTGTCTTGTCTCCTTTCATTTCCAGCTCACAATTCCTGTTTGATCTTTGACATTTTCTGCAAATCCATGCCCACATGAAAAATTATTGATTGTGTTCCTCCATTATTGTTATCTTGTACGTTTGGTATGAGTATTCAACGGGACAATATTAATTAAGTTAGAATCTTGCTCTCAAGTTCTGTCGATAGAGTATTACCAACTGAACATGCACCAAGACCCCCAAAAAAATATCAATGTCTTAATCACATAATATCCATCCAATCTTCACTACAAAAACCCTGTTTTAATTCATTCCTCCATGCCCTCTCCCTCCACTCATTGGCCCATCAAAGTTCCAAATTCTTGAAATCCCATTTCCTTAAACTTTGGTTCAAGAAAAAATGAGAGAAATTCTTCACATTCAAGCTGGGCAATGTGGCAACCAAATTGGGGGCAAGTTTTGGGAAGTTGTTTGTGGTGAACATGGAATTAGTCCCACAGGAAATTATGTGGGAAATTCTAGGGTTCAACTTGAGAGGCTAAATGTTTATTACAATGAAGCAAGTGGTGGGAGGTATGTTCCTAGGGCTGTGCTTATGGATCTTGAACCTGGAACCATGGACAGTTTAAGAACTGGTCCATATGGGCAAATTTTTAGGCCTGATAATTTTGTTTTTGGGCAAAATGGTGCTGGAAATAATTGGGCTAAAGGGCATTACACTGAAGGAGCTGAATTGATTGACTCTGTTCTTGATGTTGTTCGCAAAGAAGCAGAGAATTGTGACTGCTTACAAGGTATGGGCACGTTTGGCCCGGCTTAAAAGCATGCTAGACGCCCACTGCCAAGAAGCATAAAAAGTCGCTGAGTCAAACATGTTATTAATTCTGTTAGTGTAGCTTTTCTTGATAATGTTTGTTTTTGCAGGTTCCTTTGGATGAAATCCCAATGCTAAAATACTTGTGTTAGTCCAAAATTTGTTCCAAGATTTTTCATTTTTAGTGTGTTTAGTGAGGTGGATAGATAGTATTAAAGCAGAAAAAGCTGCTAAAATTTTATCCACAGTCATGTTTAGCCTGTCTAGTACCATGTACTTAAAAACTTTTGCACTGCCACGTTGATTCCTCTATTTGTTGCGAAATTTTCATTTTATGTATTGATCAGACTGTTTCATTGTGTAACAGGATTTCAAATTTGCCATTCACTTGGAGGGGGAACAGGTTCGGGGATGGGGACACTGCTCATATCCAAGATCAGGGAAGAGTACCCTGATAGGATGATGATGACTTTCTCAGTGTTTCCATCGCCCAAGGTTTCTGATACCGTGGTCGAACCCTACAACGCCACCCTCTCGGTTCACCAACTTGTTGAAAATGCCGACGAGTGTATGGTTCTTGACAATGAAGCTCTGTATGACATTTGCTTCCGCACACTCAAGCTCACAAATCCAAGCTGTAAGTTACCATTAGTTGTCTTGTTTAGTCTCGTCCAGTCTTGTCGAGTGCAGTGTATGTGCCATTTATGTTAGCTATAAGTCTTATGACTAGAATATTAGCTATGACTAATTGAACATTTTGCAGTTGGTGATCTGAATCATTTGATTTCAACAACTATGAGTGGAGTAACATGTTGTCTTCGCTTCCCCGGCCAATTGAACTCTGACCTCAGAAAATTGGCCGTAAATCTAATCCCATTCCCCCGTCTACACTTCTTCATGGTCGGTTTTGCACCCTTGACTTCACGTGGATCGCAACAATACCGGGCCCTCACCATCCCGGAACTCACTCAACAAATGTGGGATTCCAAGAACATGATGTGCGCAGCCGATCCACGTCATGGTCGATACCTAACTGCCTCAGCCATGTTCCGCGGCAAAATGAGCACGAAAGAGGTTGATGAGCAAATGATCAATGTACAAAACAAGAACTCCTCATACTTTGTCGAGTGGATACCAAACAACGTTAAGTCGAGTGTTTGTGACATTCCACCAACAGGGCTTTCTATGTCATCGACATTTGCTGGGAATTCTACGTCGATCCAAGAGATGTTTAGGCGCGTTTCCGAGCAGTTCACACTCATGTTTAGGCGCAAGGCTTTCTTGCATTGGTATACTGGAGAGGGAATGGATGAAATGGAATTTACTGAGGCTGAAAGTAATATGAATGATTTGGTTTCAGAATATCAGCAATATCAGGATGCAGCTGCCGATAATGAAGAAGAATTTGATGAAGAGGAGGATTTGGACCATTAGGAGTTGAGTCAATTGTTTGATACATTGTGATTCGATGTTCTTTTGCAGTATTAAAAATGTTTTCTTTTGATTGTATTCGAGTATTATTGTATTGCTGTCAATGGTTGAATATAATTTGTATGTTTGTATTTTTGTTCATAAATGGATCGTACGTTCACTCTCTTTGAGCCACTCTAAGTATGGCAACTTGAGTTTAATATAAGGACCTTTCTAGCCATCACTCGCCTGGAGCGGCAGAAAAAGATTTGTGTAGTCAAGCTTAAATTTAATGAAAAATGAACACTTTTTAAGTCCAAAATGTTGTTAAATCCCATAAAATGATCCATGGATGAGAATGATGACAAGTCGCATAGAATATTTATCCAAAGAACTCTCATAATTTAAGTTTCATTTTCAAGAAACTCGACTACAAGAATATTTTTGCCATACAAATAAATGATCCCCACAATAAACCCACAAACAAGAAATAAGTAACAAGGCAACCAAATCCAAGAAAAAAGCCAATCTCAGATGGCCAAGCCATGTAGCACTGCACATAAATAATGGCGTCGAATCCCTTTCCAACTTGAAGATCAATCCTTTATCAACATGTAATCCACACGAATGGCATCAAATTATCCCCTAGAGTTCGTTATTCGAAAAGGTCAGACAACTGTCCACGAGGGAACGTTGACTACCAGACCAAGCAGAAGGGAAAAAACCAGGCCAATGATGTTGCAATAGAATCCTTCAGCCGAACAACTGGTCATGGATGTAAATGATGCAGAATGTTCTTTTCTATGTTGCTCATATAGTCGAAGAGGATTTTATATATTCAGTCCAAAAACCAAGAGGCTTGTGATTTATAAATGTCTCAGGGAAAAATTGCTGGCACAATCCCCTCTAATTTCTGGAAGCTGTTTTCCTCTTGTCTTCAAGTATTGAACCCTCTTTGACTGCGATTTGTGCCTCGTTCTCCTTCCCGAGAGTGAAAAGAGCAGCAGCTTGTAGATATGAAGCTATATGCCAAATGGGAGAAATGACTTGTGCTTGTACTGCGTCACTGAGGGCTTCCTGTGGCATATCACTCATGAGATATGATAAACTGCGGCGCGCAAAAACAGTTGGCGAGACCATTTTTCCAACGTCAATAAACTGCAAGAATAATTACAAAAGAGCCGCCATTGTTAGACAACCGATAATCTTCAAAAGAATATGCAACCTTTGCTACAAATACTTCAAATGAATAGATTAGTAGCAGCAAGAGTACCACCAACAAATAAACTAAAAGAACGAAAGAGACCATATGATGCTTTTTGAGGTAAGTAACACCCTCCAGCACTGTGTGGGCAGCAATTCCAAGTAGGTATTCAGTTTAGGAAGACTGAAGTACAGAAAAAGGTAAATTCCCAGATGAACCACCTCATCTAAAATGCTGTTATAGAGTGGATAAATTTATTTGTTTAAAGGTTTGCCTTCAACACACCATTCACTTTCAGGCCAAATTAATTTTTTCACTTGAGGCTCAAAACATGGACAAATTTAAATAATGGGTGGCAATGAGACTTGAACTTTGGACCTTTGTCTAATCTGAATTCAAGTTGAACAACCTAGCTAAAAGCTTAAGCTGTTAAGAGAGGGTACGCATTTATTTTTCTAAAGTTTGTCTTCCAACCTTGCTCGGTACATAGCTGGTCCAGCAAAAGCCAAACAACAAAAATCACTTAAAGGCTTATGTCGTCTCCATTTCAATGAATTCTATTTAGAGTTCTAACCTGAGTGTAACATTCAATTGCAGTCCCAAAATCTTTATGCTGGAAAGCCACGTCGCCCTTTTTCTTTGAGTTCAATTTTTCCTGCATCTGATTATAAACACGTGATCATGAGCAAGACACATATAGCACAGGTTGCATTCTGAAACAACAGTTCAAATGAAAGCAGCAATGAAATGCATAAGAATCGTGAAATTGGAAACAAAATTCAGGTGTGGACTGAAATATGCAAACATGGAATAAATAATCATTGTGCAAAACCAACCAGAACAGTGCACAATAGGGACAATAACAGGTCCATGGTCAAGCAAACATAGGCACCATGTAAATAGACTACATCTGATGTTACACAGACTAACTATATGATGAGGACTTAAACCAACTAACATTAGAGTCAAATAACCACATGAGAGTACATAAAAATAGACAAAAGGAATAAAGAAACAGTCTCTGTGTGTGTGTGTGGCGCAGAGAGAGAGAGAGAGAGTAAGAGATAAAAGGCAGAGCTTCCAGGAGTAGGGTAACTGCTTTTGCCCCACCACAAGCAAAAGATACATCTTTGCAAGTGCATATGGATACAAAAAGAATACAGGCAAGGACAGTTCAATATGAATTCCCTTAATTATTGCTCCATTTTTGCAAACAACTCCCATTGGGACGAAATGCTAACGTTTACAGATTGTCAATGCATCAAGTCCTTGCTTCAAAGCTTGCTCGAAAACCATATGGCAGATAACTTCTGGGCTTGTACACTGGACATCACTCCACAACCTGACTTGCCATGACAATTCCTCGTTATAGAGGGAAACTACAACACTACTTAGATTATTGAGTGGTGAATACGATGTCGATAATTCATGCCGGCCCCATAGATCAGAATTGACTTCAGTAATTCCTTTGTCATTTTTTTCCGTCATGAGATTTATCACGTAACATATACATTGTTAATGAACCACAGAAACCTCAAGCCTAAAATCTGCTTTTTCTTTGTTTATCCGTTTGTTGTTTTTTTTCTTTTTAGTCACTCAAACTGTGAATTTAAATCCTAATAGAAGAAAAGAATGTCTAACAAGGTAAATCCCAAAGTTGGGTAAAGCATATCAATCAAACAACTCCTGAACCAACCAGGAAATTTCATAATAAAACTAGTCCTAAATCTGTGCTGTATCGTGAAACTTATAAATCTGATCAACCAGAAACAAACCTCAGCTGCTGCTCCCTCATCATCTTTGTAACCAAGTTTTTCTAACACCTCGTGTACAGCAGTCAAATCCATTCTTAAACATGCTTTACCAAGTGCAGATAGAGGCGTAACCTCACCACCATGAGTGGTACCCATCAACACATGAGAAGGAATCTGCAAAATGCACTAGTAAAATGTCATCCCAGCAAAAAGCATTTAGCACATGGATCAAATAGGACAGATACAACTTCATATACCTTGCTAGATTAAACTACTTCAATGACCAAAATGCCATAATTTTACTTTAGCTATTCTGGTTTTGCATAAACAATTATACAACACCCATACAAACAAGAATGTGTGCAAATAAACAAAAAAAAAGAAAAAAGCGAATAGTAAAATTGGTAGTATCTGTGTTATTCAATTTATTTCTCCTGATTATTGCTCTCGACATTGAAGATAATTTTCCTGTTGAAACTGTAAAAATAGCTGTATGATATCTTCTTTAAGATGACACTTGCGCTTGATGTAATGAAGTCGAGATTAACATTCACAATTTGAACTCTTTCTTAAGAAACGGACACGTTAAACTTGATAATTACATTTTTAATATAAGGAGTACAATGCTCGCTATAAGCCATTACATCACTTTCTACATATGAATTCATATATCTACATCTCAATGGAAGGACCAAGACAAATGAGAACTCAATTGCATGGAAATTTTCTAGAAAGAGATGTGACAATCAGAAAATATTTACTGAACTCTTTGAAAGAAAATATGATGAAATCTATAGAAATACTTGTAACCCAAGAATCAGTAACAAGATTCTAGTTTGTCAACAGTCAAAAGTTGAAGTTCATACGGATGTAATGCCAAGAAAAAGTCATCAACCATACGCCAAAGCTCCAAGTTGATCTCAAAAAATTTATTATCTATAAATAAGAGCTCAGGTAAGCTAACACCTATAAGTGTTGTTGAAAAATAAAAACGTACGCAAACATTAACTAGAAAATGCATATTATTTAACGGTGAAGCAATAATTAAGGAATTATCATAAAGCAAGTGATAGTACCATAGTTTAATGACCTATTTTCTATATGAGATTCTACAATATCTGCAGATAATTAAGGGATACTACAACAAACTAGAAAGACTTCAGCTCAAAAGGCTACATGCTATTATTCCATATAGAAAACAACCAACCTCAGTTTCCTTCTGAAGAGGAATCAATGCAGCAACTAATGATTTCGGATTTGGCCTCTCACGGGGTTCATACTGTAAACATCTTGATGCTAAACGTACTAACTCAGTTCCATCATCATTAGAAAATTGACCTTCTAAGCAAGAATCGGTCAGCATCTGAAGATTCCTGTCCTTTATCAAATCAAGGGCCTGACATGAAATGAATAGAATCAGAACTAATAAAAAGAAAATGTCAAAGGCGAGAAGTTTACCCTCAAGAGTTAAAAGTAACTAGTAAATCAGATTTGTCAACAAAATCAGATAGAAGAGCATCGTGTGATGAAGCGCATATTAACATGCCTAACTAGGCTAACTTCAACACCTGCAATCTTCTTGTACAATATTGTTTATAAATCCACTAATGTTGAAAGTCAATTTACTTAATCAAGTCTCCGGGCATCTTCATCGGAAAAGGAAAAGAAAAGGAACATGGAAGCTAGATGTTGGCAAATCTGTCAAGCATGGCACATATGCCAAATTATCTCTTTAAGGTTCTATCAGAATTTCATTAATTTTACGATACTTCAAATATCTAGAATCATTGATGATCAAAGTCAGGCAAAATGATCATTGCGAAATGATAAACACAATACACTGGGTGGGTGGGGGGTATACAAACAGTCACAGATGATTAGTTATGATGTGCGACTCCACTGTATGTGGAAATGAACGAGTTCATTGAATGTGAAAAGGAAACACGTGTTGTTTTTGCTCATGGGTTGGTTACATACCATTGCTACTGGTATGAATCATTACGCAAACAAACTACATGACATCAGAGAACTGTAATAAATGTGAGGGCAGTAGAGTTCATACAAAAAGGATAAGGTGTTGCTCCTCAAAAATGTTAATAATTAAGTTGTCAGGAAGATACGTTTTGGCTCATTGACTAAAACATTTTTCTAGAAAGTAGTTTCTAGATTAATTTTCTGAGACAGTCACTAAGCAATATAATAGCTGAGTCAATTTCACAGTGTCAAGATAGACTAAGCATAAGAAGACTTACATGGCTAGGAGGAATGTGTTTTCCACTGAGAAGGTCAAGCAATAGTGTGCCGAAGCTATACGTTACACTGTCAGGGGTAACTCTTCCTACAAAAGTTAGAAACTCAAAATAAATACTGCAGTAATTATCTCACAAACATGAGGGAAATAGCAAGTTTCAAACAAATACATGAGTCAGAAAATTCAAAATACCCACTATGTTAGGACACAGTAGACACCAATTCATGGTATGATAGATAAATAATAATGGATATTTAAATCAAAAGAATCTAGACAGTCTGTCAGTCTGAACAACCACACGAGCCCCATCTAAATAATTCCACCCCCACCCTGTTTTCCCCTTTTCTCCTTTGAAAAATTATAATTCGGCTCTCTAGTAAGGGATTACAATGATTTTATCGTGGATATGAAGCTTCAGCAATTTAGACTTCTTTCGCAAGAGATATATCATGTCCTTAGAGAGTCAGAAAAGGGTGGGGAAGACCAAAACTAAATGGAGAGGCGAAAACAAGAGAAAATAAAGCCTAATCACATCAAGTTATGTTACACCCATGCATGCATTTATTTGTTGCCTGAGAGATTTCGGATTATCCAAGTTCACCGAGTACTCAGAGTACACCAATTCGCTGTACTATATTATTAAAATATGTTCATGTCTTTATTGCCCAGGGGTTTAAGGATAAAAGAATCAAATCTGAAAAATGGCACAGGGATCCAAGCATTGAGCCATATGCATAAGATTGGAAATGAAGGTCCCCACTAAATCTTGAAGAAAAATGGGATAACTACCATGTGATATGGTAAAAAGGGGATTTGATGTATTTAGTGAAGCAATCGATATTTATCAAATTTTTTACATGGGCTCGCCAAGAAAACAAAAATACAACTAGGATGGTGATAGAAAGAAGATAAAAGAAATGCATGTGACATGTCTATCATCGTCATAATTGATAATTACATCCAGGATGTTGCTTTCGATATCAGAAGAGCGCTGTGCAGTTAATTCAATTCGTTACAAGATTCCTTTAATTAGGTGTAGCATACTAAATGGATCGAGAACAAAAGAAAACAGAATAATGGAATTGGTGAATTAAAAAAAACCGATTTCCTTCTATAAATAACTCGATTATCATATTAATACTCTCACCATAATAATTCTAAAATCCCGAAACTATTTTTTTAATACTAATCCTTTGAGGCTGCATCACATTGCAAATAGGTAAATCAAGAGTTCCAGATGTATTAGACCTGGTGTTAATATCATAAACAGCAAAGAAAATGAAGCAGATGAACACGAATCACGATAAATTAGTCACTTAAATCATAGAGCATTGGATTATGATATATCAGTATGAAAAATACCAATAGCAAGGGATTTTTGCTAGAACTCCTCGAACACTCTATACCAACAAAAGTCAGTCAACTTAACACACATCCCATACAAGAAAAAACATTATCTTTTTGTCTGAACTATATGTTATACTTACACCCTAGAAGCAGTCAATAGCAGGAAAATTTTCACAATAAAACACTGTTTGATTTTGAAACATAAAATACCAATAAATGATCAAACTACTGTGTTCACACTAAATCTATTACAATAAAAAATTGGTCAAAAAATAAATTATAATCCATGCACAACCCATTTCGACTATATGTTTCTCTTTTTCTAGATATATGAATGGTACCAGTCCTTAGGTATTCTGGAGGAGTAAATGCCAAGTTGGTGCTATAGCTTTTTCCATCCCTACTGTTCTTCATTAAACCAAAGCATGACAGTCTGGGATTACCATCCTGTGACATAAGAAGAACCTGATGATTAAGTATATTAAATATACATTTACCGACAACAAGGAAAACAAGAAATAGAGTCGTGGTAACTCCGTGCTTACATCATCAAAGACTATTCTGTAAGCATTAAGATCATGATAAAGAGCACGTCCTTTGCTTGTACAGTATTCTAGAGCTTGTGCAAGGAATAAAGCCAACCTTAACCGCATTGCCCACTTCATAGGTTGTGTTTCCCCTGAATCAACATGTAAATGGAATGCAATAAAGCACAAAGATGAATGAACTAAATAAAATCAGGTATAAAGTGGGAAATACTGGAGCAAACTGAATTGCAAATACTGGTTAATCTAGATATGACACCTGAAGATTCACTCGCTCCCTCCATCCCTCGAGGTGAGACTTTAGCTACCAGAAGGGTTTGGAACAGAAGGAAGAGGGAATTGATATGTGGCCTGAAGAAGAAGAAAGATTGGAGGTTCGACGAGCTTTGGCAGCTCCTAAGGTGGAAGAGAAGGAAAAGTCATGGGAACAAAGTAAAGGAAGGTATGTAGTGAATAACTAACAATGGCAATATAGTAAATATAATAGCTAAAGAAATAGTAGCTAAGTCGAAACTTCGTATTTAAAAGCATCATCATCCTCACTAGATCTCATAGATTCAGAAGGGTGATCGTATTCTGGTCACTTAAAAGGTGTTTGGTTCAATTTGATAAGCAATCACCATAATTGTATGCCATATAAATACAAACAAACACAATGAGAATTCGACATAAGGATGAAAATACAAAGATTGTGCAGTGTATTACAGTGAAATAAATGTTTTGCAAGGGTCTCATTGGGCATGAATTCTGCAACAAGCAATCTCTCTTCACCTTCACAGCAGCAGCCAAGTAAATTTGCTAATCTATGGTTGCGGAGTTGACCAACAGATCTTGCTTCTTCCTGAAGTTTCAGAATATGTTCAAATATATTCAAAGCAAATGAGAATTAGAATAGCATCAAAAGACCTAAGTAGTTCTATGTAATAGTTCACACATTCTTAACCAGTCCAATCCCTCCCCTCACACCCTTGAAGCTACACAAAAGTATAGAAAACCATATAAATTATATAATAATAAAGAAGACCATCTTTCGTGAAATAAGGACTCCAAATTTTGAGGTGAACCAAAACTAGAGAAAAAGGTTAATTTTGTCATACTGATCGGGCAAATGTGATAAAAGACTACCAAGTTTCTGGCCTGCATTAAGATAGCACGTGTCGGATGCTCGTATACGGAACTACTTACCAAGAACTGCCGGGCATCTGGCCAAGCCAACCTATTGAAGCGTTTAACAGCAATTTGCCTCTGATTCTCTAACTTCCCCTTATAAACGACATTTGGGGCTTTCTCCCCATGCTCTGAAACAATGTTCTCTACAGAAAATCCAGATGTAGCTGCCCTGAGTTGTTCAATGGAGTATTCACGGAATGCAGGCAAATCACTGACTTCACTTTTCTCCTCATTTTCTGCAAACAAATTAAAACCTTCAAAATCAAGTTTTTCATTACCCTGAGGGAGAAAAACGAACAAGAAATTTGGCACACCAGCTTTATGAGCCTCGCGAACTGGTCCATTCTGCCCCGAGATAAAACAACACAAAGTGAGTTTCGAACACTTGCAGCCCATCACACTACCACCACTCCAAAGTACGAACCCGCCCTCAAATTTCCAGAGTTGTCCAAAAACTACAATTTCACCGTTCACAAACTCTCCAACCAGCTTCACACTCCAAATATGCAACACAAATAAGACATGTGGGCTATAATGGTCATATTTTCCTCAAAGCTTTAACTCCGTGACACCAAGAAAATAAGAACGAAACCCACAATTGTAAATCTTTGAAAAAACAGCCTCACGATAAATCAAAGACAAAACTTCATATAATTTTATATTACTTTCAAACAGTGACATGTTAAGAGTTGACAGTACGACAGTAATTAGATAGGGCATGCCTCTATGTCTATATGATTGATATATGTATGCCTTTTTTATGTATTTTTCATGTTTCTGCGTGTTCACTTAGATATATGTCAAATTGACCAGTGCTATAAATTGATTGAAAAGTTTAAATCTTTGCACAAGTAAGAATGAGTAGGCATTTTTACAAAAATGTGCATACATAAGCTTTCAGCAGAAAACAAAAATTATCCCAATTCAATGTCCCTAAGTTTCCATAAGAAATACAGAAAAACAGTTCAGATAGACTCCATTATATGAATACTGGTGGGCGCGGCTGCATCACATTTGCATTTTATGGTAATGTACAGGAAGATAACTCAAATCTTCAGATAAATCACAGTGCAACTTACGAAACTCAGAATGTACAAATTTAAGAAAGTTACCTTTAGCAGAGATTCAAATCTGGGTCAACTCAAAGACATAAAATCCTCATTTTCTGAATCCCAGTGCTTTCAACTTTCTGCAGCACCTCTTGAAAAGCTTCCTTTTCAAGCTGAGTCACTCGACTCAGTAATTCACCTGACCCAGATAGACCCAGATATCGATTTCAGTCAATCAAAGTCGTAATTAGAACCCCGAAAGCAAAATATCCAAATAAAACCATTTCACCAAAAAATCAAAGAGCTAAAAACCCATTTTGAAAAATGAAATAATCAAAACCCACTTTCCAAAAATGATTGCTACAAATAGTACGGTGAGAAAAAAGTAGCAAAAAGAAAGAACCCTTTTTTTTTAATACTAGGTGTCCACATTTGGCCCTCGAGATGCAGATCAGATAAAACGCGGGATGCTCCTTAAACTGATCAGGTTCAAAGAGCCCCCTTACTGATCTGTCAAAGTGCCGAGCGAGTGTTAACACATGTTGCACCTTGACCTCCAAGAGAATTTCTGTCTTTCGAAGAGAGTCTGTCTTCTAAGAACCCCCCACGAATTAAACTCGCAACCTCTTAAATGTCGATAACCAAGAGTCTCGTCCTTTCTCAGTTGAGATATGTCGGGGATAAAAAAAAAAAAACCTTTTTCTTGATTAAACTAGATTTGGTCAAAGCACAAAGTGAAAGTCTTTAATTATATATTTGTGTCTCTTGTTTTTGTGACATACGAAGTTGCATGTACGAGAGTGCTGGTTGATTGGAGAATCAAAAGAGAGAGAAGAGGAGAAAGCATCATATATACATATATAAAAAATTCTGTAAGTACAGATTTACTCTCACAGATTTGTACGGGGAGGCAACTATCTTTCTCAATAAAATTTGTGAAAAAACACAGTACTTATAGCATAATTCTATGTATAAATAGGTATATATATCTATACAGTGTGTGTTGTGTGTGTATTTATTTCTTCTTTTGAGTGTGTACTCGTTGCTTATTTCTTCAATTTCCACCTGCACTTTATTTATTTTAATTATTTTTTGTTTATTTTGTTTTATTTATTATTATATGTTTTTTGCGCTCCTAAATACGTAAGCACTATATTTAACTGACATCCTCCTTGGTAAGAATTATTAATGTACAATGTTTGTAGCAATAGATTATAGATGTGTTATTAAGCCATGTTTGGCCTCCACTAAAGTGATTTCTATATCTAACATTTTCATCAACTATATTCACCTGGTCAAATTGTTGATTAAAAAGATACTAAGAGTGTGTTTGCAGGGACGGACCCATTACAAAAGTTCAGTCCGAGTGTTGGTGACGATACACAGTTGCTAAGACATGGATTGGGAATAAGTCCAAAGAGTTCCCACATCTTATATATATATATATATATATATATATAAGCAATAAAATAAATTATAATGAAAAATTGGAAAACAAAAGAGTATAAGTTTTGTAGAAAAATATGCACTTAACAAATAAAAAATAAGCAATAAATAAATAAAATCCATAATCTATAACTAGAGGAAAAGAAACCCCAAAAATGACTAAAACATCACTCCACAGACAAGCTTCACCCAATAACAGACGAAAAACACACCAGTTCAACAGAAAATAAAATTCATAAAAAATCCCTAATATGGGATTTGTGTTTTTGTTTTTTTTCTCAATTAAAACCCCATCCAGTTTCCATTTTGCAATCAATTCGACAATCAAAACTATGTAAATAGAGTCATAGATTAAGAGATATTATATACATATAAATTAAATTTTTACCGGGGCACCAACTAAGATTGGTGGATGCAGCTGGCAGCGAGCAGAAGGAGAAGCAAATGAGTGGAGATTGTAATTTTGGACTTTGGAACCAAATTAAAAAAGACCAACTCTCTCAGCCCAAATCAAATGGTCCAAAACTTAAAAAAAAAAAAAGCCCATATGAGGTCTTCTGCTTCATTATTCCCGTCTTCTCTGTTCTCTCTGCAAGGCCGCAACAGGGGTGACTCGCGGCTCCCGGCGGTATCAAGACTCCGACGGATCCAGCACTGGCAGTCGTGCCCCCTCGTCGAGTGCTGGGTCCGCTCCTGTGTGTTTGATGCACATTGTTTAGAAGAGAGTGCATTTTTTGTGTGATGGTGAATATGTGGTTGAAAAATAAGAAAAAAACTATTGATGTAATGAAAAACATTATTTTATTGAAAAATGTGTGGTTGAAAATGAGTAGAGAAATGAGAATGTGACTCAAACAAAGGGTAATATATTTTTCGTAAATGTGGTCAATGTATACCTTTCTTAAGGGCCCTTTTGACGTGTCTTTTGAAAATTTAAAAAGAGGATTTAAAGTTCAAAGTTACTTTTGGATCTGTTTTGATTAATTTTATAAAAGTATTTCTTCTAGTTAGAAAAGTTTTTGGAAAAAATTGGTCTAATACGACTTTCTCTAAATGCACTTTCAAAATAGAAAGTTTTTTAAAAAATTAGTTTCCAAACAAAAATTAACGTAATTTTCTCCAAAAACTCTTCTACCAAAAACAAAAACTATATTCTTCATATTGTT
>CAIGRL010112536.1:0-15865 GCA_903798325.1 Fraxinus xanthoxyloides
AATGTATGGTTGAAAAATATAGAAAATTTATTGATGTGATGAAAAATATTATTTTATTAAAAAATATGTGGTTGAAAATAAATAAAAAAATAAAAATAAAAATTTTAATGTGTACCAAAGGAGCTAATAAAAATCACTTTACACAACATTAAATTGGTTAAATTAAGGTCATGCTTGACTTTTGGTCAAATGATAGATTTTTAGTTGTTTTAAGGATTTTCAATATTTGCTTCTTGTCGCATTTATATATCTAATATTTTTATTATTATTTTTTCACATTCTTCTCACCAATCTTCAATTGATCAGCACAATATGGTCCTCTTGATGACTTGTGTCCAATTTTTTTGTTAGCGTGCTAGAAAATTAGAGGAAAAAGACTTGTAGCATTTTCTTAATTCAATGTTTTCTCTCTTTCGTTTTTTTTCCCTTATTCATGGCCTGTTTGATACGACTTAAAATCCAATTAAAATTGAAAATATAACTGTTATTGAGTCTCACCCGTCTAATAAAAGTCAACCATAACAGCTCTATTTTCAATTTTAATCCGATTTTAATCTCTACCAATCACTCTCTTAAACATGAGTAACAAAAATGTTTTTATGGCCCTCCTAATGAAAGCCATCATCATATACTAGATGTGTTAATTAGTAAAATGTTAGGCCATGTTTGATTGTGCTATATTTTTCATGAAAAATGGAAATTAAATTTCATTTCCACTTTTTTTCATATTTGATTGACTAAATTTTTTCATGAAATTAGTTTTCCACATTTTCTTGATTTTTGGGGAAAAACTTTTCCCACGGGTTTGGAGGGAAAAGTTTTTCTAGACATTTTTTTTAAAATTGTTTTAAAAAAAATTTGGCAACGGAAACAAATTATATCCCCAATTGTAACAAATTTTATCTCTTTAAAGGACAATTTTTATGGAAAACAAAGTCAAACGAACAATAAAATATTCAGAATTTTAAAAAATTTCAGGTGAAAAATTACACCAATCAAACATAGTTAATTGACAATTTCCTATAAAACAAGTTCCACACATTTCAATTCCTTGAAATTCATTTTCTTTCCACCAAATTCAAATTTCAAACAATTCAATACCCTAAAATTCATTTTCTTTCTACCAAATTCCATTATTCCATCAAACGGACTCTTAAAGATAAGAATGTAGAAAAGTTGGAGACTTTTATTATAAAATAAAGTAATGACGTAAAAAATAAAAATTATTGTTTTTTCGAATTTTTTGCAGTTACATTTTTCATATTTTGGAAAAGTTATATCATATGTATCTATACGTATATTAGACATATTCTTATATGTCGGTGAACAGCGAGGATGGACCATGTCTTTCGCTGAATTTTGGCCACAAGAACGAAGTCAATAAAGACTTCCTTCACACGACACGAGTTTCTTTTTTTGCTTTTTCAATAATTGTAGGGTCCCACTCCCACATCCCATCCAATAATTGCTAAAAGTAGCTTATCCTGTAATCACGTTCATCGACTACTACAGCAAATATTTGCCCGTTCGACCATTAAAAATTAATCAAGACTTATTAATATGAATTATAGAAAAAAATTATGGAGAAAAGAATTCACGTAAATTCTAACCTTTTCGTTTTCAATGTTTAAATTTATTTATTTCAATTTATTTTCTCATTTACACTAGTGCAAGTCACTTGGCATGTGCTACCACTCCAAAATTTCTTTTACATAAACTTATTTAATCACTGATACTGTCAAAAATTTGTACCTGAATGAACTCGAACTGGATGATTGAGCTTCACACGATCCGATCTTCAACACCTGAAACAAAGACGTCGAGATGTGTCCTCATCACCCCTCCACTGCTTAACTCAGAGAGAGAAATTGTGCGAAAAATTTTATATTGGAATATTATGTAAAATATACCTAAATAATGTGTCGGATCGTGTATTTATAAATGTTGAAGATAGAGTTCTAAAAGGATTCAATTTCCGTAGTTCTTATCATTGTTATACAAGGTGTTTGTGTTATATTAGAAATATATAGTTTGAGTTAGATTAAAATTTGTAATAGATTGAGTGTTTGTATTTAAATAGGAAAAGTGGGAGTTGTAGTCAAAATATGATTAACGTTCTTAGGAAATGTGAGATAATGTCAAGGAGACTGAACAAAAAGTGCTACAAGCCCGACCTATGTGATAAGCCCGATGTGGTAATTGCATAAAACCCGGTGTTTAAAGATTGGTTTTTAAAAATTAGGTCTAAACTCTCTTACCATTTCTCTTCGCCGCCTCCACCGCCATAGTCAATCTCTCCACCACTCCTTCTCCTCCCTTCTCCTTCCCCATCTCCCTTGCCCTCCCCAGTAGCGTCGAGGCGCTGCTGTGTGTATGTGGGTCGGCGTCGTGACTTTTTGGTAGCTGATGTGGGTGTGTGGCGGATCGGAGTTGAGGGAATCGGAGAGGTAGCGGATCGGTGGCTGTTGTTGGTGGTTGGCTATTTTTGGTGGCTGATAGGTGTGCTTGGTTGATGTGTGCCTGGCTATTTTGGGTGTGGCGGATCGGAGTTGAGGAAATCGCCTCGGATCTGTAGCTATTGTTGGTGGTTGACTGGATCTAGTGGTTGTGTGGTAGTGATGTTTTGTGTGGTGGTGGAGGCGCTCAAATCGGCTTCTCTTGCAACGCCACTGTAGCAATTGTAATGGTGAGTTTAAACGCAGTCGTCGCCAGTTGTAATGAAGAGATCAGAGTGTCTGGATTGTAGTGGGTTCGACGATCTGAAATTTTCCTCGATTTGGTGTTTGTACCACGGTTATTGCTGGTCAGATCTACTTGAGATGGTGGTGGCACTGTCGGTGTGCAGTAGTATTTAACCAGATGTGGTGTGTGGTGAGTTGACAATGATGGTGGCGTCGATGGTGGTGCAGATGGAGGATCTGACGGATCGGTGATTTTGGTTTTATGATTAAAAATATAATCTGTGACCTTAATATTCGATAATTTGTGACTAAAAATACAATTCGTGACCAATCATTTTGTTATCTGTGACCTAAAAATTATATAATTTGTGACTGCAAAAAAATTTGTGACCAACTAATTTGAAAATCTATTACTGTGTGACTTATAAATTTTGATATGTGACCTACAAAATTTTTGAATTGTAACCGTAAAATAATTTATGACGTATAAAAATTATTATTTGTGACTAAAAAATAGTGCGACTATCTAAATTGTGAATTTGTGACCATATTGTATAAATTGCCGAAATCGGAGCATTCGTCGGAATAAAGTTGCGGCAAAATGGTCATCGAAATAATTACCGGAATCGGAGCAATAGTCGGAATGGTCGTCGGAATAGTCACTGGAATGATCGCCGGAGAAGAGTGGTGGCGGGAACGGTCGCCGAAATAGTCATAATAAATTTATTTAATAATTAATCAATAAAAATATTTTTAATTAATAAATAAATACTTGAATTTTGCATTTTGAAACTAATACATGAAAATTGAATTGTGTCAAAGTTAACACCTCACTTTTGAATTTTTCCCTAAGCCCGACCTCAAACCTAAGCCCGAGTTTGGGCCTAGCGTAATTAAGGTGGGCTGAATTCGAGCGATGAGCTCGAGCTCAGACTTACGGCATTAATACATATCAATCACCATTTCACAATCAAATTATATTAATGTTCTTTATGATTAGTCGTAAAAACTTTCTATCCAAACCTTGTCGAGTACTCGATTTAGCTTAGTTTAAGTGGAGTGCAAATGCATAATTTTAAAAAAGTAACTTTTAAGTCCATCCAACAATGGCTGATTGAATTGAATATTTGACTTGTTGAAAATAGTACAGGGACAAAATTCTGGAAGGATAGATGCAATTGACATAGCACACGAGTGCAATACTAATACTAAAGACTAGTACAATTTGTAACAAGAACATATCATTCCCCATGTGCACATGTCTCTATATTTTGTTCGTTTCCAAAGCTAGAGTGCATTGGTCGAGAAATTTGATTGGTGAAAAGTGTAAAGGGAAATGTAAATAATGCAAAAAGGGTTAAGGCCGAGCTTGTCTTAGTATTGAAGTAAGGTTGAGCTTCCCTATGTATTCTCTTATCTTCTGGCGATGCTATTAAATTAAAAAATGTAAAAAGAGGTAATAGAGAACACGATTCGATGTTGCTATTCAACACTTAGGTGTCAAGTTAAAACAAAAATACAATTTTTGGCATGAGGAGAATTAAAAATGATAATGGCATATATGAATGCAAAAGTTGAAGTTAGGAATGTCAAAAAAATTCGTTCAACTCGATGCCCGAAGAGCCTGCCTCGAATGAGAATCGGATAAACGGGGCGGGGACGAGATGAAAGTCATTACCCCCGGAACGGGTACAGGATGGGTACGAGAAACATAGTTCCCGTCCCGTTTAAAATTAATTTCAAATTTAAATTTTTTTATCAAATAAAAATAATAAATTTATTATCATTTTTTAAAGAGAACATAAATTGTTTTTAACAAATTGGTAAAAAGTAATAATATTTATTAACTAAAGACATAAAAAAAATAAAATCAACAAATAAAATAACTAAAAAATAAAAAGAAAAAAATAAATGAGGCGATAAATGGAGCAGGGGACCGTTCCCATCCCGTCTCGTCCCACTTTAACCGGGTATAGGGGATGAGACAAGATAATAAAAATACCAAATGAGACGGGGGTAGAAATGATCAACCCGTCCTGTTGTCGTCCGAATTGAAATTTCGGGAATAAAAAGCTTTCAACGAAATTGGAATTAGATTGATTTGGAAATCCAATCTTTTAAGATCACAGAATACAAATATTTCCCAAAAAGACACAAGGGGAGTGGATTTGAAAAATATTGTGTTTTGTCATTAGATTTGTGTATGATCTTGACGCTGACATTTCAACTAATTTAGCATTGTCAAGTGCAATCATGTTTCATGTCAAAATTAAGTCCTCTCTCAATCCAAATCAAGTTTTCTGTATATGACGAGATCGAGTATCATGAAAAGCTTCAAGTTAAAGTGACAATTTCCGTGATACATTTTCGACGTTTTCTTATGTAAGAAAAGTAGCTTAAGTTGCTTTTTATGGTGCACAAAAATTTAGCCATTGTGGAACGCTTAACAGTTACAACTATTTCAACTTCTTTACGAGCCCAAATTCATTTATCCCAAACTTGATGTCTCCTTAGCTTTTTTCCAAGTACATTTTGGACCCTTTGGCACATCATCTCTTCTTAACAAATGGGAGATGTCAACACATTTTCCGACACTTCGAAACATTATATAATGGTGTTTAGCATCCGAAGTGTCAAAAATGTAGCTGGACACAACAAAAAGGGATGTTTATTCACATTTCCTACCACCAACACAGCATTCAATTGTATTTATAGTACTGTCTTAATGTACTTAAAAAAAATAAAAAAATCAAAATACACACAAGTCTAATCTCTCTATGTAATTAAAGCCAAAATTTACATTTAACAACATACTGGTTCATGATTAAACCACACCATGTGGTGAAGACAACTTAATGGGAAGGGAATCTTAGCATCCTATAAAAAGACAGCAGAATGTGAATCTCTATTGTAAAATATGTAAAATGTATAGATAAACAATCCTTCAAACCTCATCACAATGGAAAAAGTACATAAACTTTGTGTGTCTTCCACGAGGCGGAAAGGAGCCAGAGGCAGAAAGCTTGGGCTTGCACTGGCACGTTCATGCTTATAGTGACTACAAAAACTGAGCATCTCTTCATGAAATTCAGACAGAGAGCGGTGGGAAATCATCTTGATCTTTGAGATGGTACGATGATTTAAATGAACCCCTACATGTTCAGAGCACGAAACAAGCTCAAAAGAAGATTAGCAAAATAACAGTTTTTCCCAAGATGGTTATCTAAATAATCTATCCGGAGGCTCTTTTACCTATCCGGGTCCCTGCTCAATGCAGGTTTCAGCTTTTGCATTCCTGGGGAATCTGGACTCAAAATTTTGGGGGAAGAAGGGACTGGTCTTTGTTGCTTGTTTCGTTCTGAGAAAAAATTTCCAGATGGTACATGCCTACTTCCACGAGGGGAAAATGACTGGTGGATCCCAGATGACCCGAGATTGACGCTTTGGTCAAAAGCAACTAGGTATTGAGGTTGTGACTGCTCATGGCTGTTTCTGTCCAGCATATTTGTCTCCATAAATATCACGTTTCGCCCATTGTCACGTGGGGAACTCAATGGTGACTGATTCTTTCCTTTAGCAGCTGAAGGCCTATACCCTTGTGGGGATAGATTCTGCAAAATACGAAGAATGAAAGGAAAGATAAAGATGTAAATTTATATCATACCAAGTCACATAATTATTTCCAAGTAAGAAACATAAATTTCAAACGACCACTTGTATCGAGATAATATTATTAGTATACCATTTTGGGGAAATATGTTCCTGTTCCTCGGTGTTTAGGCATTTCTTCCCTGCCGACAGACGCACCAGGTACTAGTACGTGGCTCATGGGATACATTGGTATGAAGGCATGGGGATGCCCAAGGGAAAACCCATTGTGCCTCAACTGTGATGGATATAGGGCACCATCCCATGGGTTCTGGTTCTCATACTGGGGGGGCTGAATTGGAGTCATTGGCAAAGAAGGCACACCGAAGGTGTATTCATAAAACCACCGACCATACTGCAAACTAATGAATTGACTGTCATAATCTCCACTGAGATCTGAAAAGGAGTTCGAAAATTCTAGATTCCCACTCCTGTTTCTCGAGCCCTGATCCCAATTCACATGATCTGGATCTTGGGGCATACCGGTTGCATTGACACTCCCTTCGAAAACTTGGTTACGAAACTTAGGTGAATCACTAGAAATATTAAGGCCTTCAATGCTTGGGATAGTGAGGTCATTTGCATCTCCATTGAAACGATGGCTGGCAGCATTGGCAGAGTTTTCAACTTTATATGACTCCATCCCTAAACTAGATGATGCAGGAATGAAACCATTGTAAGTTAATTGTGGGTACGGATCTTGAACAAGAGGCTTCTGTCCACATCCATGTCTCTGCATAGTGCTCGAAAAAAATATTTGAAGTTCATTAGTGATATGATCTTCTGGCTGCATGAGAATTCGCCCGAGGTTTTTAGCACCATAAGAGAAAGCGCTGCGTATACGGTAAAAATTTCCTGTACAGAACAAGTAACAATTGAGCTGATTTCTTGACAAAAAAATGAATAGTAGTCATCTGGAAATAGCTATAGTTAACACGTTTGAGGACGATGCCACACTCAACAAACTTCATAATGCAAAGAAAAGAAGCATGCAAGATCCAGTGAACATTTAATTTTTAAACCATGGACTCCATTCAAGTGATTAATCTACCTTTGCTGATACTCCTTCCAAGATTATTGACCTCTTTTAGAGGATCAACAATGTTGAGATGTTTTTGCTGAAATCCACGAGATTTTTGTTCCGCATATCTCAACGGAACTGAGAATATTTCAACACAAGATCTTAAGTAATCATCAGTAAGTAGTAAATCACCACTACCATCTTCAGGCGTCTTAGCTGCAAAAGAGATGAGAAGAGTAAAGTTAAAAGAATTTAGCTCGTTATGAATTAAACAATGTGGACCCTGTTCTAGTAGATGGTACTCACCCACAATGGCCGGCAACGAGGAAATGTGAACTGGTCCATACAAACTAATGCAATATGTGTCCCAGTCAAATTTGCTGAAGTAGTCCAAAAACTTGTATAGGACCTAAAATCAGATATTACAATTACTAGGTGAATTTATTAAATAGATATCAATGGGAAAAAAACAATTATACTTGTAAGCACTCACTGCTAAAGGACCATCTAATGTTGTGTGGAAAAGATGGAAGATGTACAAGACCAATGTCTCCAGAGCATACGTAGAAATCAAACCATGATGAGCACCAAGAATCCGACTCTCATAGTAGCACCATGCCTTGATCAGTATGATACTACGTTTAAACAGATGATTTTTGCCAATGAGGCAATTGACCTGAAATATAAATGGAATTCAAATGTGACATAAAAACGTATGGTTTCCAACTTCATTATATAATTAGTGACAGATGTAAAAAATCTATGTTAACATAACCTGCAAGATAATTCTTGATCCTTCATGGAATCCATGGATCGTGATAAAAGATGCATACACTAGCAACAAAAGTACTAAGAAATTTGCATGGAAATAAGTTCACGCATTAGAGAATGGACGAACAATAACATGAACAAATGAGAAAATACATTTTAGTAATTTACAAATTTCAAGAATCAAGATATAGAAGTCCGAGTCTTTCTTTCATCACACAAAAGTCGCAATCTATACCAAATTGTTCTGTGTCACAGAAAATCAACCTCAATACATAGTAACAGTATCACATCATAACATAGTTGTTTCATGTTTTACTACAATAGAAAAAAAAAAAATAAAAGCATGTTTGGAAAGTGTTTACAAACGGTTCAAATCATAAATAGATAGAAATCACAAGTAAATAAGTGGGTAGTACTTGTGGAACTCTTAAAATGTGTGGATAAATCACAGTCCATAAACATGAGCTAAACATAGGCTAAATAAATCAACTTGTAAGAGATTCAAAAATATCAGACTTGATACAGATGCACATCTCATAATTGTTTTTCAACGCCTAAAATTACTTTAGGGTCGGATTTACCTGCTCAAGAAAGCACAAAGTACATAGGCCACCAATTTGATTAAAGGAAATATCGACAACAATATTCTGCACGATGCATTTTACGAGCTTAACCTGCCACAAAATTACCATAGATCAAGAAGGTGGAAAGAGAGACACTTGGAATGTAAAGTGATTATGTATAGATGCGCATGAGTTCAAGCAAAAATAAAATGTCAATTCTAATTGTAGATAGACGTTGAGAAAGAAAAGAAACAATATGGTATAATTTCAAGAACTACGAAACAACTACTCTAGAAGTTGCAAATCACATTTGTTGTAATTGGAACAAAATAAGCAGGCATCCAAACAACAAAACCAAATGAAACTGAATAATAATCAATTTTCTACAACAATACTAGAACAATCATTCTAGAAAGTCTTTCAAACCAATCACTTGAAATTACTCATTCATGCTAAGTAAACCATGCTGGATTGAGCAATTATAAGCAATCTAGACCAACCTAATTTAGCTTAGCAACTCTTTTCAACCTCAGGTATAATCTTCCAAAAGACATTCAAAGAAATTTCGTCATGTTAGAAGTAAGAAGGTAGACATAATGAAAATATGAATTGAGTATTAAGACATATCCAGCAACTCGTATGAAGTGATCAGCTGCAGTGCCTATCATTCTCAACAAAGACATCCAATGATGAGACGTTAAAAGAAATTGACCAATGAATAAAAGTTGCCACACTTTTAGAGAGAGGAAATCTCCAAGTCTGAAGCTGGCTCTTGGTCAGCACAATTATTTTCTTAATTTGTTTGTCCTTAGCTGCAACGGTCAATTCATTTAAGGTTCAACGACACTCATTTAATTATAATGTTAGAACCGTACCTCAAAAAGAAACTATAAATTGCTTCTCAACTTAAAATGAATTATTATCACATCTTTATCTAGGTTGACCAAATGAATCATCTTTAATTTTGCTCCATCACAACCATCTTCACACTTACCAAGATTCAAACCCTACTTAACTTACCAGTTACCAAGATTCAAACCTCTACTCCACGTGATTTCAGATCGATCTCTTCCTTTATATTTGAATTGGTAGTAGTTCTATCACATTCGCTAATAGGTCAACTAACAACCTTCTCTGAAATTGTCAAACCATTTTAATCTGTTCTACCAAAATTAATCTTCAATGGCTGCTTCTTTAATTAAATCATGGATGTAATCTTTCTTACTTTATCCCTTCTCCTTTCTTACAAAAAATTATTTTTAACATGCCAAGCCTGTACGCAATGGAAAGACTCCCATAACCATGACATATTTATGCTTACTTGAACATAATTTCTTTCCAAAAGAGAAACTCATTTACTCACAATTGTGTAAACGCCATATAAAATTTTGTGTTTTACTCTTAATGGGAATTTGTGGATCACGTGAAGAATTAACCTATTTGTACAATTGTTGTTGACAATTGTGGTTGATAACATTTATTTTGTCAAAATCTGGACCATTGATTTAAAAAATAATTTTTAAAATGGATGAATGTGATGTTGTTAAGTGTGTGTTATTAATCAAAATTGGAAAACAAGAATCTACAAGTGGCATTATTGTCACATGAAACCCAAATATACTTCTCATCTAATCCTTCTGTCCTTAATCCTATGAGAAGCATCTTGTATTTTACCTTCCCTACAAAACATTGAGCACGAGAGTTTAAAATTTTCAACTTATAGGACTATCATCACCTTGAACCTTTATTGCATCTTTGCAATTAGTCAATTACTACTAAGAGCATTTTCGAAAGGTTTTTTATTTTTATTTTTAAAAAACAAAAACATATTCTATAATTTAGAGAGCGTCTAAAAATTTAGAAAGTAAAAATTTTTAAGTACTCCAACAATCTCTTTATATTTAACACTTAATTTTACAATAATATTTATTGTTTTTCCTATCTTTTATTTTCACTGGCTTTTTTCTAAATTATTATATTATTTTCCTTCATTGAAAATTTAAATACTTTGAATTTTAATTATAGAGAATGGGTTTGGCTCTCCAAATTTAGAAAACCAAACTTAATCTCTAAATTAAAATGTTAATTTTAAGAGTATCTTGGAACATAATTTTGAGGGTGGGCTCTTTAAAACCTTCTCTTTTAAATATTTTCCTTTATAACTCTAATTTAAAAATGATTACATTTTCAATCTCATCCATCAACATGAAGAATACTTATTGAACTCCATTCTTTTATGTCATTAGAACATCTCCAACAGACTACCTATTTTTAAAGAACATATTTAGCAATTTACAAAGTATCTATAAATTTAGAGAGTAAGAATTTGTAAGTATTTCAATAGGCTCTATTTTTAACACTTAATTTTACTACTCCCGAAAAATATTTATTGTTTTTCTATCATTTATTTTCACTAGCATCCCTAGAAATTATTTTATTATTTTTCTTCATTGAAAATTGAAATACTTTGAATACATTGAATTTTAAAATGTTAAATTGAAGAGTCTTAAAACATAATTTTACGGGTTGACTGCTTAAAATAGAGAGAATCTTAAGTTTAAAGAGTCTATTGGAAATGCTCTTAATCTATTCATCCATAGTTAAAACAATTATATTTAGAATTAAAGCTCACCCTTGAGAGAATGTACAGTAATTGGAAACTCAAAACAGACTCCCTCCATAAACGGTCTTCTTGTTCATATCCTTGATAAAATCAATGTACATACTTTTTGCCCTTCCCAAAATCCAACATAATACATCTTTGGAAACTCTCAAATATTTTTGTTGTTCTAGATCAACAGTCATCATGTGAATTGTGAAGATCTTTCTTTTCCTTCCATATCAATCCAAACTACAATGAAGTAATGCAACCAACTTCAAAATTTGTTCTCCTTTCTTGTTTAACCCTAGACACATTCTGTTTGCATGTTTAAAGAAAATAAGTCATCACTAGACACCTTATAGTAGATAAGGTGTCTAGTAGATAAGTTGTATAAGTAGAGAACCTCGTCTAGTTTACGATGGAACAAGAATCAAAGGATACTCAATTAAACACAATTTCAAATGTCAATATCAATGCAACTCCTCACACCATTTGCTCAAGGAGAGGCATAAGGGATAAGCATCAAGAACCCATTCTACATCATCTTCAGAAATGGAGTATGTAAATACGAAGTAAGCAAGTTGTACTCTTTAGAAGAAAAAGCAATGCTCTCAAGTTGTAATACGACTACTTGGAATTTGTATTCAGTGTAATAGAATTAACACAACACAAACAAGTACATTCATACATGTGAATACAAAAAGAAATATTCCCTCAAGACATGCCAATGGATTTAGATTAGCAGAAAAAACACAAAAGAAAAATAAAAGAGCATATAAATAAGAAAGAGACTTGGGATGGAACATTAAGTCTGAACTGTATTTGGCCCCCGTTTGACCCACATTATTTTTTTTATTCTCATTCTTCTACTCATTTTCAACCACACAGTCTTCAATAAAATAATATTTTTCATCACATCAATAACTTTTCCTTCTTTTTAACCACATATTCCTCATCATATAACTTCAAAAAAATGCATTCTCTCATTTTAATATGCACCAAATACACTCTTATTGTAGTGTCGGCGTTGGTGGTAAGGTAGCGCAACGTTTGATTGGGTTGGTGGTGAATTAGGGGTCGGGTCGGATGAAGAGTGTTTGTGAAAATTAATTTGGTGGTTGTGGCCAATAAATTGGTTAATATGTGGCCAATAAATAATATGTAATCGATAAAATAGATAATTTATGGTTAATAAATAATATGTGACATATAAAAATGTGAGATTGCGACTGAATTTGTTATCGTGACTTACAATTTGTTAAGCCCCTATTTGACAATCATTATTTAAAAACTATTTTTTTACATATTCATATTCAACCAAACATTCATANCTTCAAAAAAATGCACTCTCATTTTAATATGCACCAAACAAACTCTTAATACTTCATATACTTGAGGGCTAGATAGTAAGACCAGAATTGCAAATAGGCTTGACTTACGGATCTGGTAAAGCCAAATTGATTTGCGTAAAATCAAGACAAAGGATTTCAAAGTCAAGCACAGAGTACCTTATAACTGAACTAATGGTAAGCATGCAGACTACAGCTTGAGACCTTCACACCAACATAAAAATATATGGGAAGAAGCAGATAAGAGATACAAACCTCAGCAGCAATGAGCTGGACATCCTTTACTACAAATTCTGCAGACCTGTTGTTCTCTTCTCCCTCGAGTACAAATTTCACATCCTCAGCAAACTTATCTTCAACATTAGCACCACCAAAGGCAGTCAAATCAATATCTCCATCGGGGAGATATGTTTTTAATGGTACGGAACCATAAGGGAATACCTGCAAGTATGTAAAACCTCCCATAAATATAACTCGTAGAAGGTTCGAAAAGATGACAAATGTGGATATAATTTGTTAATGAGCCCAAAAACTAATAGACAAAAGGTCAGCTTTGGAATAAATACAAACATGCATATGACTGGGAGACGTGCTTTCTCTAAGTTGCCCCACGAGTCCAAGAGAGAAACTTAAATGAGTAAGGGATAAAAAAGGTAAATGCATATATACAACAGGACAGAAACATGACAGATAAGAGAAATTAAAGATCACTACGTAAAATAAAGTGCCAAGTGCAAGTCCAAATTTTTTCATAGTTCTATATTTTTGAAGACAGAAACTTATCGCCTAGTATGAACTGTTTACCATTGATCGTTAATATTGTAATGATAATTGTTCAATGTCATAAGCGATAATCTGTGCCAACTTATAATAACACAATGAAATTTCAAAATTCTTTAAAGATGAAGCAGGAAGAAAAGGAGAAGTAAATTATTTAGAGAATGCTTTTAAATGTATATAACAATGAACTGAACACAGCGGCAAAAAGGAATCATGTAGCTAACTTCAAATTTATTTTGGAAAAGTCTTAGTTTTGTGTTCCTGTTGGGGGCAAGTTTCAGAATTTCTGTCAAGATGGAGCCTGGAAGAAAGAGAGAAGTAACACAATCCAGTAGACAGGTATACATGTACTTTTTTGTCTTTTGTGTACATATTACATACTAGAATTGGCATATATTTGACTACAATAATGTTCTCATCAACGGATCAGATGCAGCTGATCAGAATACAAGGAACTTCAACATTACAACGCCATAACTCCCACATTCTTATTTAGTATAGGGTGGGAATAATAAAGCCTACATAATTGAGCAGATCCAACAAGAAGCATGATTACATAATAACTCCTAAAATTACTATTACCATTATTCAAACTTATAGTTGACAAAGGTACTCTACTTTCGCCAACTTCTCTAACAATATGTCGTAGGCATGTTATCGTTAAGACAAACCAAAAGACAGTTATTTAAGTTCAACCAACCAAACTAAATTATGTACCATCCTTGTTCGTAGAACATTCTCCAGCAGGTATCAACTGTCATAAATCGACATAATCTCATGATGATTTTGCCCTGATTTACACAATCACATATTCTCATTTCCGAGGGACAGAAGACACGTGTAAAATGAATGGGCACATTAAATACTACTAGATCACTAGACATAACGTGTCTCTTCGCACCTTTGCCACCAGTTACCAGCAACATTTTAACCCTCTATGATATATTACATTCTTCAGAAAGTTTTGTCTCAACATATATTGAATGAATCAACAGAAAATCTACCATAAATGCGAACCAAAGGTCACGAGAAAACTCAATACTAGATTCACTCAACATAACACTGACCCTTTGCATCGTGCACTAGTCATCCAGTAACTTTAACCCTCCACGTGTCATAGAATATTCTTGAGCAGGTATTGTCTGTCGTAAATCTAAATATACCGAATGAACCAACAGAAAATCTATTCCTAAAGCTACCATAAATGTGAACCAAAGGCCACGAGAAAACTAAATACTAGATTCAATCAACATAACCCTGTCACTTTGCATCTTTGCTACTAGATGCCAAACAACTTTTTAACCCTCCACTTCGTAGAACATTCTCGAGCAGGTATCGTCTGTCGTAAATCAACATATACTGAATGAACCAACAGAAAATCTACCTCATAAGCTACCCATATGCAATGAGCTCAAACAAAGCAGAATATAAGCTCTACACCTAGCTAGAAAACTACAAAAGATTCACAATGCAATGCATATAGAACACAGCAAAAGGTAAATAAGCAGTGCCATTAACCATATATATTATAAATTTCTCAATAAACATGCACGCATAAACATATACATACAATTCAAACTTGCATTTGCATCAATATCTGTAAAAATTTATCTAAAAAAAACACATATAAGCATATATATATATGTATACAAGATCTTTACCTCTACGCCAAGATTGTTCCTGATTAATCTTTGGACATATTCAATTACATCTCTTCTTCTTTCCTCAGAAATTGCAGTCGGCTGTACCTTGCAGATTATCATATGGGCAGCTTTCTCCGCTGTCTCCCACCGCTCCGTCCCAATTTCCGACGGACTCGGGTTCGCCGGAGACATCAAAGGAGACGATAAAGGCCTCTCCCCCGCCGCTGCTCCGCCTCCATCGGCCGCTTCCGGAAGATCAAACATCCGCAAAAATTTTTAAAAACCCAAAAGAAATTTGTTCCTTTCAAACTTCAAACTTTGAAAATTCCAAAAGTAATACAAATCCCTATGATTAGCAGCTTGAAACCCGATCCCTGGTTAAATTGAAAAAAACAAAAGAAAGATGCTTCCTTTTTCTATCTCTCTGTAAAATGGAGAAGGGTTATTGCAGAAAAAGAAAAAGATTCCAAAAGATTGAAAATGAACGAGGTTTTGAGAGCTCTAGAGAAGAAAATAGTTGAATTTTTCTGGGTTTTTACTTTCGAACAAAACAAGCTAATCTGTAAATTTATACAACTACTTGTATCTAACTAAGATAATATGGACTGAAATTCATTATAGTATTACAGTAATCTCTGCTTTTCAACCGCTGAATCAATTGCTCTAATTTTTAATTTTAATTTTTTTTTTTTTGGCTTTTAGTTAATTAAAAATAATTTCTAATCTTAGAGTGTGTTTGATAGATATTATTTTGAAAGAATGTATTTTGGAATAGTAGATTGATGGAGAATTAATGGTTGAAAAAGA
>CAIGRL010112582.1:0-17586 GCA_903798325.1 Fraxinus xanthoxyloides
AGGCAAGTTGTGCTAACTGTCTGGTGATGACATCAAATTAGGATGGGTCCATGGTCAGGTTATTAGAAAATATATGACAAGACGACCACGACACAACTTTATACACTGTATTAGCAACTAAATGACGTGCAATGAAGATATCAATGAACAATAAGTGCAAGCAATGAAAAATAATAATTTGAGCATTTTTTTAAAATAAATCCAAATGTGACAAACTAATACTGCTGATACATGTAAAATAACAAAGCATAGGTCAAATACTAGTCATAGATCCGATCACTTAAAATAAGTGGGTAAAATGAAAATATAACAAGTCAAGGGATTCGGTCACGTGAACTTCAAGTAAAATTATGGAATTTAACAAGTCAATGGATTCGGTTACGTGAACCTTCGGTAAAATTAGAATAATAGCAACACAAAATAAGCAGTAATATAAACTAATGATAAATAAAATGGACTATCATATAAACTAATGTGGCTCAGAATGTTGGCGGCAACTGAATTTACGAGGGACTATGGAACGCTGGCTGTGGCACTTTCGGAAAGTCAGTGGCTGTAGTTTATAGGCCTATGGGATTGTATGAATGGGTGAATCGTAATTTGTGCGATGATGAAGATGGTGACTGATTTTTCAGTTGTTAATTGTTGGTTCGTTGTACTGGGTTAGTCGGCTTGCTGGATTAGAGTAAAAATTGTGGCTGTTGAGAGTTGCTGGTTATGATATGTTGTTGTTTCTGGTTGTCGGTTAACAGGGAAAGCAAGTGGTGGTTGCTGGTTAGGAATTGAGAGTTACAGAAGGCGGGAAATGGTGGATGTGAGAGATGGCAAGAGCGAATGGGAAATAATGTGAAGTATTATTTGTTGCTGTGATTCCTGCGGAGGGGTAGATCGTCGGCATATGGTTGTTGTCAACGGGAGTAATAGCTGAGGTTTTTGGAAGAGAGGGCTGGGTGGGGATGATGTGTGATGCAGCCATGTGGTGAAGAGACTGCCGACAACGAGGAAAGGATCGGATCTGGTTCTAAAAAATGAAAGTGGTGATGAATTGGGTCGGCTTGGGCCTGATGATACTGGGTATGTATTTGAGTTGAAGTGGGTTGTTTAGTGGGCTAATGGGGTAGATTGAGTTAAATGGTGTAAATGGGCTTATGTGGGTGTTTTAAATTGAAGTCTTAATGGGCTCCATATGACTTCGGGCTGGGAATTGGGTACCATAAAATTAGGTTTTAGAAAATGGCAAACGAAGAACAACGGGAACATGAACTAAAAGTGCAGCAGACTTTGTAACGAATTTACCTCTCTCTCTTCTTTTTTTTTCAACAGTAAATAGAAAAACAAATGTATTGATTGCCGTTTTCGGATTTTTTTACTATCTCAAAACGAGAACTGAGAATTGAATGAGAACTGTTGCTGCTATGGCGATGAATTTATTTGTATCGTGTTGTTCTAATGTTTAGCTTAAGGTAGTTATATGGATACGATGGGTGGGGATGTAGCTGTACAATGGGCGTATGGATTGGATATGGTCGAATGATTTTGTGTTGTTGAAGGTGGTGGATGAATATTGGCTAAAGGAGATGGAGCTATGCAGTAGGCGTATGGATTGGATTGTGCAGAAAAAATCTTGCCCATGTTTAGATCTGATACTAAATTTGATGCAGGACGAATTCGAATTTAGGGTGAATTGGAATTAAAGCCAAGAAGAAGAAGAAGCGAGAAGAAGAGGGGATGGGGAGGAAGATGGGAGAAAACGACTTCAAGTCAATCTTTAATTCAATATATTCATCAACTGTCTAGTAACAATGAAAAAACAATATAAATAGTAAAAACCTAACGAGTTTGGACCAACCCACTACTACAAATCCAATAACAATAACAATAATAAAATAAATCTTGATATCTCAATGACAAGCCCAATAACAATAATAATAATAAAAATAAATCTCGATATTTCGATGATATCCGCATCACGACGTAGCTTATCACTTTATACGAATAATCTAATAATCATTTTCCAATGTCATTTACACGTTTTCTTTGCCTCATCACATACATCTTCATATATCATTTTATCCACATATCACGTATGCGTTTACTTTGACACCCAATTGTTGTCTATATCATAATTCTCATCTTACTTCTTCTTGGCATAAACATACAACTAAGTAGCTGAATTTTGCCTGACTTGTGTATTGTTGAATGTCTTTAGCCTTTCATTCATTATTTCATTAATAAAGTATTTGACATAATTAATAATATAAATTTCACAATTCCCACTGAAACCAAAAAAGAAGAAGAATAAGACAATAAAAAGATTTAGATTCTTAAATTTTAAAAAAAGTAACAAGATCTCAAAAAAGTGATAAATGGAATCTAGAATTCAAATTTTCTTCTGCAAGTGCAATTAAGTTTCACATGGAAATATTTCCTATATGTTGGGTTTTGATACCCAATAAATCCCAAACGATAATGTTAAACCGATGTTGGATAATTTTATAAGGACACCTTAGTGATGGCTCGACTTGATAATAACTTGGGGGCCACTAGAAGCAACTTAATTGGGTTACTGTTGTTCGTGGTCCAACACTCGTGGATGATCCAAGTTGTGATTATTAGTTGAATGGTGATATATGGTGGCCCAGTGATATATGGTGGCTCATTTAGTGAAGTTTGGACCAATTGGAGTAACATAACTAGTGCTATATATATATATATATCCATCTCTTTCCAATCGTTTTTTGTGTGTTGATTTGTGAGAAAGGGAGAAAAACGTGAGGTTTGTCCGATTTTGGTTCTTCTTCTTTGATGTTTCAATTGTTACTCTATTTCTTCTTCCCTTGTAGCTTGCAAACCAATCACCAAGTGTATCCTTTGTGGGTGTATGAACTTGTGGTAACCAGTGTTAAAGTTATGGGTCGAGCATACTCGGGTAGTATTCGTTTGGTTGATTAAATTTAACTCGGATCAAGATTTCTTGATGATTTTCGCGACACTATAATCTAACAATTTCTAACTCGGTGTCCACTTCTGGATAAACAAATTTAGGATCAATCTTCATAAACAGAAATCCATATAGCATTTGTTTTATGTATAGACATAAAGATACTCATTGCAAAGATAAATCCAACAGAAAAAACAAGACTCCAATCTAGGTGGTAAAGAACACGAAAAAACCAAAGGAAGATTTGAAGCAGAACTTATGGCCATACCAATTAGTTACTTGAATCTCAGGATGGCCGATAAAAGAATAAAATATTGCAGTATATACTACACAAAAATGATATAAGAAACATAATGTTAATGACAACCCAAAAGTATTTAGATCCTCAAACCCAAAAAATTGACAAATAGAATCTAGAATTCAAATTTTCTGATACTACAAGTGCAATTAATTTTAACATGGAAATGGTCCTTGTAATGTAACATCTCCTAACTATGTGGCCTTTCCTGGGCAAACGAAATTAGGAACCATATCTTCATGAACAAAAATCAACATCTTTATAAATCGAAATCCACATTGCATTTTTTGTGTACTGACATAAGATACTCATTGTAAAGACTAGTCCAACAAAAAAGTAGACTCAAATTTAGGTTTTAAACCAAAGGAAGAACTAAAGCGAAACTCATGGATAGAACAATTAATTAGTTGACTCTCAGCATGGCCAACAAAAGAATAAGATATTGTAGTAGATAATATATAGAAATGATATGAAGAACATATTTTTAACAACAACCCAAAAGGACTTAGATACTCAAAATATATTGAAAATGAAGGTATAGAAGTTTTTGCACAACGTGAAATCCAACGTGTAACTTGATTGATGTAGATTCAAGTTTTAGTATCTATCACATGTTTTGATAAGAAACACAAAATAAATTAGAAAGCGCAAATGAGGTGAATCTTCTTCTTCACTTATTACACGTTACAAAACATAGCTTCGGCTTGGTCACGTTGTATGATGCCAACACTTCCTGGGTTAGGAAACTTAATATAGGTATTGTAAATCGAGGTTGCAGCCTTCAATTAGTGCAATATGGGTCTTGCCAGGATTGCATTGTAGTTAGGTGTCAGATCAACTACTACAAAATCATGAATAATCATTCATTGACAAGGGATATATCCCAGTTCGACGATTAGGACGATCTAAAATCGTACGTCAACTGGGTTACATGTAAAGCCTTATAATCTTCTAGGATATAACTATATGTATGTGGAGAAAATGGCACAATGATGAGCTATTGGAACATGATTGTATTATTGAGTTAGGCTGATTTGTTGGTTTGCTTGTTGGATTATTGTTGTTGGGCTAGACTATGTTAGTGGATAACTTGGTAGCTTCTATTTTATTCGGTTATAAGCTTGTTTTACCTTCTATGCATTTTTACTTATAGCTGGATGGATGAGATGTCGCCAAGTGTCACCCCAATGATCATTGGATGGAGACCTTATGGAGACTTCTGATATACTAGGGTTTGGGTTTGAATTTGGCTATTCATTATCTCATTCTCTTAAACTCTCTCTGTGTTCTCTATACTCTCTCGACCTCTCCATTCTGTACTCTAAATTGGAAGCCTTCTTTTAGATCAATAATCTGTTTAGTCCCATGTATGTATCTTCTTGAGTGATTTATAAAGGGCTACTGTTGTATCCTTGAGTGGATTGTTGTTTCGATCTGTTATAGGGTGTTTCCTTCTATGATGTAATCTTGGGTGATTTCGTCTATGTGGTTGGTGTAATTTTTGAAAAGTGTTTGATTCCGATTAATATAATGATTTCTTCTGGTTGACAGAAGCTCAAAAGGGGATCATGAACTTCAGTTCTGAACCTCTTACCTTATGGAGAAAAACTCATGTTCTCTATCTTTTCTTATTGTTTTTTGCACATTTACTTCATGCTTTGTTGGTTGAAAGTGACTGATCATTTGAACTTCATCGTTACAGTGGTATCAAAGAGTTCATACAGTGGTTCTTGGCTTCAATCTGTGTTACTCTTGATTCAGTTTGTTATTTTATTTCTTGAAACCCTAACAAAAGGGATTTGGTGAGTTCGTTCCGGTTTCACCTTTCTTGTACAAATTTGTTGTTTATACTTTATTGTCTTCTTGCAAAAAAAAAATTTTAAACTTGGGTCTGAGACTTTTCTTGGCAATTCATTTGTCCAGAAACCCTAAAAGTTGTTTGGAATCTGAAGGTTGCATTGATTTTGAGTCAAGGACCTTGATATAAAATTTCTGCCCGTGTTCTTTAATTTTGTATACTGCAAATTTGGATAATTTGTACTAGTTCGTGTGTTTTAAGAAGTAGTTTGTGGCTGTCTTGCTTGGAATTAACTCTGTGAAATTCTGAACATTGTATATACAACTCTACAGTCTCTTTATAATTCATTTTTGTCTCTTGAGTGTTGATAATTGGATTATTACTTGTTGTATATATCTCTGATGTGCTCTGCCTGATCTGCATACATTAACCTTTCATTCAAATTTTATTATGCCTTCTTCAAAAATTGAACTGGAAGTTTTTAATGGTAAATGAGACTTTAGTCTCTGGCGCCAGAAAATGAAAGTTTTTTACTTCAACAAAAATGTGCAAAAGTCATTTGAAAGTCATGGCCAACTGATCTTGAATCAAGTAAAGTTACTAAACAAGATGAAACTGCTTGAAATTCTATATTTCTGCATTTGTCTAACAATGTACTTAGAGAGGTTGGAGAAACAAAGACTACTGCTGAATTGTGGAAAAAATTAGAAACCACTTATTTGAATAAAATCATGCCTAATAATGTTTATCTTTTAAAAAATAGTTTTTTTTTTTTTTTGTTTTAAACTGGACCCATCTCTTTACCTTGAAGCTAACGTTGATAGATTCAATAAATTATNTAGTCTCTGGCGCCAGAAAATGAAAGTTTTTTACTTCAACAAAAATGTGCAAAAGTCATTTGAAAGTCATGGCCAACTGATCTTGAATCAAGTAAAGTTACTAAACAAGATGAAACTGCTTGAAATTCTATATTTCTGCATTTGTCTAACAATGTACTTAGAGAGGTTGGAGAAACAAAGACTACTGCTGAATTGTGGAAAAAATTAGAAACCACTTATTTGAATAAAATCATGCCTAATAATGTTTATCTTTTAAAAAATAGTTTTTTTTTTTTTTTGTTTTAAACTGGACCCATCTCTTTACCTTGAAGCTAACGTTGATAGATTCAATAAATTATCCCGTGACCTAGCCAACTGTGATGAAAAACCCTCAAGTGAGCAGTTGGCTATAGTTTTATTGAATTTAATTGGTGATAAATATAAAGATGTTAAAAATGCAATTGAATATGGTAGGGAAACTCTAACTACTGATGTGATTATTAATGCCTTAAGAAATAAGGAATTAGAGTTAAAATTTGAAAGGAAAGAGCCTGCTAGTAGTATGAATCTGATGGTGAAGTCTAAGTTTAATCCCAAAAATAGTAAATTTAATAAGAAATTAGGACACAAGAGAAAGGAAATCAAAAAGATAAAATGAAGATTAAAGGTAAAAAATATTTTTTTACTATCAAGAGGAAGATCATTTTATCAAAGATTGTCCTAAAAGACTTAATGATAATAGAAATAAATCTAAAATTGCTGGTGATGTAGGTTTAGCCTGCAATACTGAGGCTAATATTGATGAAGTTTATGTTGACGTTACCTATCAACCTAGTCAATAATGGATTCTTGACTCAAGTTGTACTTTTCACATGTGTCCTAATAAAGAGTGGTTTGCTGATTTTGAAATTGTAAATGGTGGTCAAGTTTTAATGGGTAATCATATGACATGTTAAGCTAAGGGAATATAAACTATCACTTTAAGAGTAAAGGATAATAATCTTCTAGTCTTACAAAAGACTAGGTATGTTCCCAACCTTCAAAGAAATCTGATCTCTTTAGGTGTTTTAGATGACCTAAACTATGACATTATGATTAATAAGTGATACATTAAAATCTTGAGGACTCTCACTTGATTGTTGAAACTCCCAAGAGACATGGACTTTACATGTTGCAAACTTAAAATTACTTTTGATTCCACGTTAGCAGCAATTTTTGTTTTAAATGACTTATCATTTAAAACAAATATGGCACAAGAGATTGGGTCATATTAGTGATAAAAGGTTGCAGATTTTGAAAAAATAAGGTGTCTTTGGTAAAGATAACATTGAAAAACTCAGTTTTTGTAATTATTGCATTCTAAGAAAGCATAATAGATTACTTTTTTTTGTCTGGAATTCATAAATTTGTCTCAATACTTGAATACTTGCATGCTGATCTTTGGGGACCAGCTTCTGTGCCTACTCATACAGGTTTTAAATACTCGTTGTTGGTCATTGATGATTTTTCTAAAAAAATTGAAATTTTCTTTTAAAATCTAAATCTGATACTTTTGTTCCTTTTAAAGATTGGAGAACTTTGATGGAAAATCAAATTGATAAAAGAATTAGAGTGTTAAGAACTGATAATGACCTTGAATTTTGCAATTATGAGTTTGATGAGTTGTGCAAATTGCATGGTATATTGAGACACGGAACTATTATACACACTCCACAACAGAATGGCTTGATTAAAGAATGAATAGGACTATACTTGAAAAAGTTAGATGCGTGCTTTTAAGTTCTGGTATTCCTAAGCTATTTTGGGAGGAATCTGCAAAAACTGCTAGTTATCTTATTAATAAAAGTCCTGCTAGTGCTATACATTTTAAAACTCTTGAAGAAATGTGGAATGGAAAACTTGTTGACTTTTAGCAATTTAAAAGTCTTTGGATGTGCAGCCTTTGCACATCAATCTGAAGGGAAATTGGATCCTAGAGTATTTAAGTGTGTATTCTTGTGTTATGGTAAAAGGGTATAGGCTATAGGTAAGGGAAATCAAACTATATAAGATCATTATAAGTAAAAATGTTGTGTTTAATGAAAATGAACTACCTTGTTTGAAAGAGATTAACAGTATTGAACATTTAAGTCAGACTGAGAGCGTAGAGAGAGAGAGACTCAAATTGAGGTCGAGCAAGTTGAGGTTGATAATCAACCTCATAATGTTCAGACATGAATTGATGATATTGAAACTCAGAGTAACGATGAGTCTGAACAATCTGAAGCTGATTTGGAAACAAATCAATCTTTAAATGATTATTAACTTGCTTGAGATAGGCAAAGAAGACAAGTGAGACCACGTGTGAAATTTGATGATGAAGTATATTTGCGTACTGTTCAAGGGTTCATTGAAAATCAACATGCATCTTTTAATGAGGCTATGAGTAGCAAAGATTCCAAACATTTGCTTGAAACAATGCAAGATGAAATGGAATCTCTCAAAAAGAATAAAACATGGATTTTGACTAAAAGACCTGAGGGAAAACGAGTTGTTAATTGTAAATGGATATTTAAGATAAAAAGGGGGGAACAAAATGAGAATAACATTAGATACAAAGCTAGGTTAGTGGCTAAAGGCTTTATTCAAAAAGAGTGAATAGATTTTAATGAAATTTTTTCACCAGTTGTAAAATTTACAACTGTTAGAGTGATATTAGCCTTAGCAGCTCAGTTTAAGTAGGAACTAGATCAATTGGATGTTAAAATTGCTTTTTTAAATAGAGATTTTGATGAAACTATTTACATGAAACAACCAAAAGGTTTTGAAAGAAACAAAAAATTTGACTTAGTATGCGTTCTTAAAAAATCTTTATATGGTTTAAAAAAAGCTCCAAAACAACGGTAGAAGAAGTTTGATACTTTTGTGCTTGAACTTGGTTTTAAAAGGAGTAATTTTGATACATGTCTTTATTGCAAAGGAAGTGGTGGTGAAAATTCACTATATCTTTCTTCTTTATGTTGATGATATGCTCTTGGCTAGTCATTCTTGCAAAAATAAATTAAATCTGATTTAAAATGAAGGACTTAGGTCCTGTTAGGAAAATTTGGGGTATTGAAATTAAAAGGAATGGAAAGGAAGGCACACTTAGTCTATGTCAAAAATCTTATACTTTGAAATTGTTGGAAACGTTTCAATGTTTGATGCTAAAAGTGTGAGTTTACCTTTAGCAAATCATTTTAAACTTTCAAATGATCAATATCCCAAATATGAAGATAAGTTCAAAAGAATGGAAAGAGTGTCATATTCTAATGCAGTTGTGTCTGTTATGTATCTAATAATTTGTTCTAGACCTGATTTGGCATTCTCAACAAGTGTTTTGAGTAGATATATGTTAAGTCCAGGTAAAACTCATTGGGAAGCTATGAAATTGCTTCTTAGATACATTAAGGGAATTTGTGACTTGGGAATTCTATATAAGAAACAATCTGAAGGTGTTATCATGAGAGGTTACACTTATTCTGACTATGCAGGTGATAGAGACAATATGATATTTTCTTTTGCCTATGTGTATAATTTGTGTAATTCTTGCATAAGTTGGAAATCACAACTACAAAAAATTGTTGCATTATCTTCAACCGAAGCTGAATATATTGATGTAACAAATGCTATAAAAGAAGGTATTTGGCTAAAATGACTCTTAAATGAATTTGGTTTTGTTAGAGATGTTGTTTTGAATTCTGATAGCCAATCTGCCATTTATTTAATTAGAAATCCCATTTTGCATAATAGATTAAAACATGTTGATGTGAAATTTCATTTTATTAGAGATGTTATCTCACAAAGTGTTGTAAAATTTGAGAAAATTTCTACTTGTTTTAACCTTGCTGATGTTCGTACCAAAGTGTTGCCTTTAAATAAGTTTTTGGACTGTTTAAAGCAACTCAACATTAACAATTACTGATTTGTGTATCAAGAATAAGAGCAAATGATGTCATGATGGAGAAATTACTATGGATAAAACTGGGATCATTGTACCAAGGTGGAGATTGTAGAGAAAATATCACAATGATGAGCTATTGGAACCTGATTGTATTATTGAGTTGGGCTGATATGTTGGTTTGCTTGTTGGATTATTGTTGTTGGGCTGGACTGTGTTACTGGATAACTTGGTAGCTTCTGTTTTATTTGGTTATAAGTGTGTTTTACCTTCTATGTGTTTTTACTTATAGCGGATGGATGAAATATCGCCAAGTGTCGCCGCAATGATCTTTGGATGGAGACCTTCTGGAGACTTCTCATATTCTAGGGTTTGAGTTTGAGTTTGGCTATTCATTATCTCAAACTCTCTTTATATTCTCTGTACTCTCTCGACCTCTCTATTTTGTACTCTAAATTGGAAGCTTTCTTTTAGATCAATAATCTGTATAGTCCCTTGTATATATCTTGAGTGATTTGTAAAGGGCTACAATTGTATCCTTGAGTAAATTGATGTTTTGATCAGTTTGAGAGTGTTTCCTTCTTTGATATAATCTTGGGAGGTTTAATCTGAGTGTTTGGTGTAATATTTGAACAGTTTTTGGTTTCGGTTAATATAGTGATTTCTTCCAGTTGGCGGAAGCTCAAAAGGGGATTAGGAACTCCGGTTCTGAACCTTTTGCCTTAGGGCGAAAAATGACGTATTCTTTATATTTCCTTGTTGTTTTTTGCACATTTACTTTCTGGTTTGTTGGTTGAAAGTAACTGATCATTTGAACTTCATAGTTACAAGGTATTTTTCCCAAATTTCCATTTATTACAGAGTTTTGGAATGTAACACATTCACTTCGGCATCGACTTCGAAGCCCTTCTAGACTCGAGCTTCTATGGTCTACTCACGACGTTCCTTTCGAGATCTTTCTACATATTGGTTTCTACCAATCTACATCCTAATTTCAGCCTTGTATTAGGAATGACTTGCTTGCAGACTTAGGAAAAGTTGGTTGTGGGTTTTCTTCGATATGGATGAGGTGGCTGAGCAGGAGATACTTGAGTCGTTTCTCTTGATTTGGCTACGAATTCTAGAAATTGACTCGCCTGATTAAAACCTCTAATTATTCATTTAGGTCTCGACATTCGAAACTGTTATGGCTTGCCAACCTGTGACACCAGTAGTATTTATTTTAGTTGGATCCCATTAACTTCTTGTTTACAGAATGAGGCCTACTAAAGACCTCATTGTTTCTACTTGCATGAAGACTCCTTCCATGGTTGTGTTTAAGGGATGGTACTCTTGAAAAATTTCTAGATATGGGCGAGGCCTCTTGATCTCCTTCCTTTTTTCGGCCATGGGTCTTTTGTCCGACCTCTTTTCCTTAAGACGAACTATACTATTGAGCTTTGATTTCTTTCTCCTAGTCTAAGATTGTTTCTTCTGGTCCTATGTGTTTTTTAGATTGATTCAGGAATTCATGATAGGTTTTAGGTCCATTTTCATGTACAGACTACCAGAATCTTATTCTGGGTCTTAATCCTGACAGGGCTGCCATAAGAGCTTCATCGTCTAAATTTTTTCCACCTTTATAGTTTGCTTATTGAACCTATTAGATAGGGATGACAAAAAAATTCGTACAATCCGATACTTGTGGAGCCCCGCCTCGAATGGGGCGGGGATTACCCGCCTAACCGGGTAAATGGGATTAGGATAGAGCCAGGGTCACTACCCCGAAGCGGGTATGGGGCGGGTACGAAAAACATAGTCCCCGCCCCGCTGCCCGCCCCGTTTAAAATTAATTTCAAGTGTAAGTTTTTTATCGAACAAAAATAATAAATTTATCATCATTTTTAAAGAGAACATAATTTGCTTTTGACAAATTAGTAAAAAAATAATAACATTTACTAACTAAAGATATAAAATAATAAAAGCAAAAAGTAAAATAAATAAAAATTAAAAGAAAAATAAATGGGGCGATAAATGGTGCAAGAGACTTGCCCCACCCCGATTCTGCCCCGTCCCACTTTAACCGGGTATGGGGATGTGACAAGGTAACAAAAATACCCTACATGATGGGGGTGTAAATGGCTGACCTGTTCCATATCCGCCACATTGCCATCCCTATATTGAGATAGATTTTTAGTAATTTGCTTCATCCTTGTTTTATGCACACTAGTTGTTCATTGGGAGTGGTTCTAGCTCTTGAACCCATGAACTGAGTTAGAAATGCTATAGTCAAGTCAATTCAATTTTTGATCGAACTTTAGTGCAGCTTCCTAAATCATGTTTGAGTTTTTTCTTCTAAGGTTAAAGGGAAAGATCTGTACATAATAGCATTGATGGCTCCTTGCAATTCCATCCATGACTTGTACTTGCCAAGGTAATTAAAATGATCTTCTTCTCCATCGTATTCGATGAGCTAGGGCATCTTTAGCTTGTTTGGCCCAGCTATTCACTTCCTAAGTTAACTTGTCTTTCGTTCATTGTCTGCTCTTTTTCCAGGTTCGTTTAGAATGGGGCTAGGTCGTTCACTTCTTGGTATGCCTACCCTATCGAACACACTTCCTATTTTCCTAGAAATCCATTCTACCTGGGAAGGGGCCTCCTTAATTCGTATGTTTTCCTTTTAAAAGATTCTTCCTTAGAAAAGTATAAAGCACTTCAAACGGGAGGTCGCCCACACATTCGTCTAACAAAGGATTCTACCTTGGTTTCAACCATTGGAGCTATAAACGCCTATTTCAATTCTATCATTTGCACAACATTTGTGAGACGCTTTGTTGCCTCCTTCATGGTAGTAAGATGGGGAAGCCTAATCTCAATGGAGTCGTTGCTCTTTTGGGAATTTCTTGGATTACTGATTTTATTGAGATTAGTATGAGAATGATTTCTCGAAGCTGAACTGTAGCTTATGGCTTTGTTTGGATGGGATAATCTATGATCTTTGGAAATTTTGGGAAATGTGGTTTGTTTTTCATGAAATCCTTCTTCTAGTGCCAAATTGTTGATGACTAAAAATGACATGATAAACTTGAACCAACTTAATAAAAAATTATGTAAGAGAATTGCTTGAATTTATGAAAATAAGTGGGTAATTGCATTAATTGAAGGTCTATGTGTATTAGAGAGAATACATTTGCTCTGTCTTAGGAGGGGACAATTTGTCCATATTTATAAGCTGGTAGAACAAGTCATTTGTCCGCCAACGTCATTTCAGCTATAATGTTGACCTGGAAGTGCTTGCCATCACCCATAATCTTGCACTCTTGATTGGTTCCTAAGGTCAGCCACACAGGTCATCATGATGCCTAGGTTGCAACTATGGCTTAGGAAATTATTACCTAATGTTAGGTAATCATACTAGCTTGTGATTGGTTAAAAATAAGGTACGACGTTACAGAAGTTCGTTTCGGGAGTAGTTGATAGTTTGGTTGGAACAATTGCTAATAATTGTGAATCATGATGTTTTTCCCAATTACAACGATCATTGTCTGAGCTGTCCATACACTGGGGGTCTGACATATAGTATAATGATGGTATTTTAACCTCTTTTCATCAAGGTACGAGATCAGATCAGACACTAGCATGGCTCTATGCATCTAACCAACTTGCGTACTTTATTAACGTAGAACATCTAACTCTTACAACTATCTAGTTATAGAAAATCTGTTAAAAGTACAACAAACCAAATCTAATTGCTTGTGTGTCGGTAGCAAACAATGAATCATTCACTTGTTTATCGTAACTTATAAAAATAAGACCAAATAGAGTAAAATATGCAATCTAAGCTTAGATTTCTCTAATGTTGATGCAATGTTACATATTCCTAGCCTCCAGAATTGAATGACTACTTTATGAATTAAACTATTGCACACTTTTACAATAAGTTTGACATCCAAGATGTGTCAAAATTTGGGTCATTGATTGTTTAAAGTGTTGTTAAAATAGGTATATAAAAAATTGTCACCTCACAACAATGTCAAAATTGATGTACATGTAACAAAACTGGTATTTTGTAAGCATGGATACAACCTCACACCAACTACCCCTTCTTATGTTAGCGTCCCATGGCTCCCACCCATGTGAACTTTCTTATGTCCCCTACTCTACATAGATCTCTGTATCCTCTTGTTGGCCTATCACTTGACTGACTTTGTATCCCCGCTTTTCTCTCTTGCACTTATTTTCCTCCATTACTAAGTGTGATTTTTCTAATATGTCACTCCAACACCAGTCTCAATAGAAAGTGTAAGAGGTCCAAACTAGGTGTGTAAAATGAGTAAATTACATCGTGTTTTGGTGTAGTAGTGAGGCACGTCCTACAATAAGTATTCAACACATTTCATCTATTTTTTTTTCCAATTTTTGAACAAAAATTAAATTATGTTAGTCTTCTTGTATAGGCCAAAACACGGAATTTCTCATGCCAAACTTGGATAGGACTTTAGTGCCAAAGAGGCTTGGTCTACTCAGGATTGGGCTATTTACGCACTAGGCAACCTAATCCTATGTAATCTAATAACTTGACGTGTCAAGTTGTCCAAACCAAAATAAACGAATTTTACACCATGTCCCACCTACCCCACCAAAGAATATTTATTTTCCTATAAATACAAACTTGTATTTCATTTCCTCAATAGATCCCCAAATTCTCACTATTATAATGAATTGCATCTCACTTTGTGGTACAACCTGCATTCTTTTCTTCTCCTCCTTTAAAACAAAATGCGGAACCATTTTAAAGCTTTTTTTGTAGCTGTTTTTCTCAATATTCATGTGTGTTGACGTCGAAAATTGTATGAATAAGATTCGAGCCAACTTAGAATACAAATGAGGATTTTTACTGATAATGACTTGTAAATTACAAGAGTAAACTACAAGTGTTTTCCTTTGTTTTTGCCAAAGAAGATATTTGAAATATCAAGTGTTTAGAATCCTCTTTTTTCTTAAGGACATCTTCATCTTTTTTATAAGGAGAGATAGACATGTATACATCAATATTTGAAATATTAAGTGTTTTGAATACTCCACTTTCTTAAGGATATCATCATCCTTTTTATAGGGAGAGATAGAAATGTATTCATCATTTTCTTGTCTTATCAGCTACGGTACCGAGCTAAGAAAATACATCATTGCCACATTTGGATTGGTTTAATAACCTTGGTTTGTCAGGTCATCATGAGTTTATCTTACATGCGGTCCCCAGCAATTAATGAATTACTTGGGGAAGGAAGTTAATGCATATGATTGATGAAATTTGGAGGTGATGTCATGAGTATATCCAAATGTAATTGATTGATTGGACGTTGACAGTGTGTAAGGAATCTCTAATCATTATATCTCCTAAATAACGGCGGTCATTAGTACGAGCTGATCTCAAATACCCGACCTTACATTAGTATGAGCTTAATGTATATAATAAATTGTATTTAATAAGCTCGAATTACCCCCCATGTCGGTACTCGCCTGGGTGAGTCGGAGGTCGGATGTCAACAGTTACCCCCGGTCAGTGCTCGCCTTGGTGACAACTGACCTTGAATACGATTTGGCACATTTTTCCATTTTTACAATTATTACAGCAATAAATGTCTTGAATAGGTGTTACGTTCCTTATAATTTATTGGATTTATCAAAGTATTGTAGTACATACAACCTTAACTCGGCCTACACATGAGCATGGCCTAAGTAGCTCCTTATAGGAATTTCCAATAAGTGGCTTGTACATGAGCAAGTCTTAAGTAATTCCTCATAGGAATTTCAAATAAGTGTTGCATCACATGCAACCTCAGCTCGGTCTGCACATGAGCAGGGCTTTAAGGATTCCGTTGTAGGAATACGCACTAAGTGTTGCAGCACTTACAATCTTAGTTCGGCATACTTCATGAGCAGGGCTTTAAGGATTCATTTGTAGGAATTCACAATAAGTGTTGCAGCACTTACAACCTTAGTTCGGCTTGCTTCATGAGCAGGGTTTTAAGGATTCATTTGTAGGAATTCGCACTAAGTGTTGCAGCATTTACAACCTTAGTTCGACCAGCATATAAACAAGGTCGGCTCGCTTATTACCAAGGCTTGAATGATTTCCTTGCTAGGAAATTCATCTAAGTGTTGTAGCATATGCAACCTTAACTCGACTTGCTTATGAGCCAAGTCGGCTCGCTTATGAGCAAGGCTTGAATGATTTCCTTGCTAAAAAATTCATCTAAGTGTCGCAGCACATGCAACCTTAGCTCGGCTTGCTTATGAGCAATGTCGACTTGCTTATGAGCCAGGTCGGCTCGCTTATGAGCAAGGCTTGAATGATTTCCTTGCTAGGAAATTCATCTAAGTGTCGCAACACATGCAACCTTAGCTCGACTTACTTATGAGCAAGGTCGGCTCGCTTATGAGCCAGGTCGGCTTGCTAATAAGCAAGGTTTGAATGATTTCCTTGCTAGAAAATTCATCTAAGTGTTGCAGCACATGCAACCTTAGCTCGACTCGCTTATGAGACGGTCGGCTTGCTGATGAGCAAGGCTTGAATGATTTCCTTACTAGAAAATTCATCTAAAATGTTGCAGCACATGCAACCTTAGCCTGTCTTGCTTATGAGGTAGGTCGGCTCGCTTATGAGCCAAGCTTGAATGATTTCCTTGCTAGAAAATTCATCTAAGTGTTGCAACACATGCAACCTTAGCTCGGCTTGCTTATGAGCATGGTTTGAGTAATTTCCTTGCTGGGAAATTCATTAGGCAAATGTTCAGCAAGAATGTCTTCAATGAAAGGGAAATGACGAAGTGAGATATTCCATCGTGCTTCCTTTATTTATTTTTTCTTTCAGATAGGCAACGCGATTTTTTAAGGCGCTCATTTTAGTTTCTGCCAGTTCTAACATTTACAGAGAACTCCTGATCTCTTCAATTGAGCTTCTAGAAGATTCCTTTCCTGAAAAATGGAGAACTCTTTTGGTGGGAGGTCGTCCGATTTTCTCCCTATGTGGGGACTCCACCTCGGTTTCGAGCAGAAGAACATGAGTTTGGTTTAGTTCCAATTTGTTGACTACATTTGTCAACGTTTCAATGGCTTCCCTCACCATGGTCATTTGAGGGTTAGCAGCTTCATTTTGACCTCGCCTCTTCCAATATTTTGTTGATTGTTGGTTTTCTTAGGACGAGTGTGTGATTGATTTTCGGATGTCGAAAGATCATCCATGATGATATTTTTGTGGATTTTATGGAGAGTTAGGGCTGCTTTTACAAGGTATGGCCCTTCCTCTAGCGCCAAGCTGTTGACGTCGAAAATTGTATGAATAAGATTCAAGCCAATTTAGAATACAAATGAGGATTTTTAATGATAATGACTTGTAAATTAAAAGAGTAAACTACAAGTGTTTTCCTTTGTTTTTACTAAATGAGTTATTTGAAATATCAAGTGTTTAGAATCCTCATTTTTCTTAAGGATATCTTCATCCTTTTTATAATGAGAGATAGACATATATACATCATTTTTTTATTTTATCAGCTACGGTACCGAGCTGAGAAAGTACATAATAGGTACATTTGGATTGATTTAATGAACTTGGTTTGCCAGGCCATCATGAGTTTATCTTACATGTGGTCCCCAACAATTAATGAATTTCTTAGGGAAGGAAGTTAAGGCATATGATTGTTGGAATTTGGAGGTGATGTCATGAGTATATCCAAATGTAATTGATTAATTGAACGTTTGACAGTGTGTAAGGAATCTCTAATCATTACGTCTCTTAAATAACGGCGATCATTAGTACGAGCTAATCTCAAA
>CAIGRL010112601.1:0-17471 GCA_903798325.1 Fraxinus xanthoxyloides
AAAAAAAAAAAAATACTTCAATGGCCATTTTGGAGTTCTTATCAACAAACCCTTTATGTACCTAAGTAGAATTGATTCACATTCACAAGCTGTTTCAACTTGAGTGAAGAAACCTACTATAATCGGAAACTGCAGCGAATGCAAACAAAACCCTCGTTTTGGTAACCCAATTCGATTACCCGGAAGATATTTCCTATTTGCAATTTGCGTCTTTACTAGGTTTTCTACTTTATTTGGTTAAATCTGATTTTAGATGAATTCTTGATAACCCTGAAGTGATAGTGATAATTTTTTGCACGGTTGCTTCTTGGTTTAGGAAGAGACGATAGAAAATGAAGTTGTTTTCATATGCCATATCTATATGTAGATGTTATAGTTCTAAAGCTTCTTCTTTCAATCAAACAAAATGGGGTAAAAATAACTATTTCAAGAACAAGACCAAGAAAAGTGGGAATGATACTCCTAAGAGGCCTAGAATCAAGTGGACTGATGAACAAAAGCGAGTTTTGGATGCTATTTCAAATGGGAAGTCTGTTTTTATTACTGGTTCGGCGGGGACAGGAAAAACTTTTGTACTTGAGCATGCTATAAAGAGACTTAAGAAAATTCATGGTCGTTCAAATGTTTATGTGACAGCGTCCACAGGGGTAGCAGCTCTTTCCCTTGGAGGGCAGACCCTTCATTCGTTTGCTGGAGTTGGCAATGGTGATGCAGATCGTGCAAGTTTAGTAGAAAGGGTTCTTTCTAATAAAAGGGCTCACTGGAGGTGGAAGAGGGTTAAGGCATTGGTTATTGATGAAGCAAGTATGATTGATAATGAATTGTTTGAAAGTCTTGAATCTATTGCCCGGTTTTTTCGAAATGAAGAAGGGGTGTGTGAGAACAAGATTTGGGGCGGAATACAGCTGGTTGTGAGCGGAGACTTTTTTCAGTTACCACCAGTACTCAAGAAAAAGAAGAAAGGTGCTAAGAAATATGCTTTCGAGGCTGATTGTTGGAATGCAAGTTTCGACATGCAAATTGAGCTTACTAAAGCATTTAGGCAATTAAAAGATGTGACACTCATCAGAATCCTTCTGGGAATAAGAAAAGGGGAGTGTGATCCTGGGGATTTAAAATTTTTGGAAGGATGTTGCTCTGGAGATGAGCCAGATCCTTCAGCTGTGCGGCTATACCCGAGGACTGAAGATGTAAACAAGGTGAACAAAATGAAAATGGAGAGCTTAAAGGAGAATATTGTTGTTTATAGGGCTGTTGATTTGGGTGAGGATCCATGGAAAAGGCAGCTTAAGCATGGGATTGCACCTGATGAGCTAGAACTTTGTAAAGGTGCTAGGGTGATGCTGACTAAAAATAAAAATCCCTGGCGCAAACTTGTGAATGGTGCCACTGGTACAGTTAAGGATTTCATCGAGGCTTCAGATGAGCAACGTAAAAAATATAAAACGTGGGATGGTGATGATTTCAGTATTTTACCAGTTGTGGAATTCGACTGTGGCATAGAAATGAAGGTTGAGCCAGAAATATGGGCCGTTATGGATGGGGACAAAGTTGTTGCCACACGAAGGCAGGTCCCTCTCATACTGTCATGGGCTCTAAGCATTCATAAGTGCCAGGGAATGACTCTTGACAAGCTCCATACAGATCTCAGGCGTGTTTTCGACTTTGGGATGGTCTATGTTGCACTTTCACGTGTAAGACTCTTGAGAGGCCTTCATTTGTCAGGTTTGGATCCCTCAAAGATCAAGGCACATCCAAAAGTTTTGCAGTTCTATTCTAAATTTTCTGATGAGCAGGATGAGCAAGGGGAGGATTCTATAGCTGACAAGAATTAATTTTTGTAGCATACATTTTTAGGATAAGATGCTTAGTCAGACCAATATCATTGTTCGAGCATGGCATTTGACGTCATCTTGATTGGAACAGAAAGTTCATGTGCAGATTTAATGGCGGTCCAGGTTATGCCCTCGAGTAGCTCGTGAATGCCAAATTTCAACAATTTGCTTACGATGTTATGCATCTACGCAATATTTGATAATAATGAAGGAAGCTTCATCTTTTCGTGTGCTCAGGTAAATGCTGAAATTTAAATTGGAATGGAAGTCTCTGTAATCCTATTTGCATTTGAACTATGAGCTACCCTTCTTATGAAACGTGTTGTTATTCACTGAATCTAGATTTTGCATAGTTAAGCTTAGACAACTGCACGTTCGTCTCGACTCACTCTGCTATCCCACGCTACATTTTATCACAATCTGGAACTCTTTTAATTATTTTCATGCTGAAAGAACTGAGAATCAGCCATGCGTTGTGGCTAGAGTAGTTGTAAATATGACCCGAAATGCCTTCCAGGTAGCAGTTAGGTCAAGAGGGATGTTACAATAATTACATTGATGCCTAATGTCCATAGAAAGGTTAGTAGCATGGTTAAAGATAAAAGTCACTTAGCATCGATCCTGCTCCATGCTTCCAACTTCGTTTTTGTTGCTTTTGACAGAACTTTGAACTCTTGGTTGCTATTTACAGTGCAGAAGTTTCGCAAGTTGAACCATTAAGCCAGGTTCGCTTAGCATTGTAAATTGGCATATGCCTGATCGAAATATTGGAGTTATTAACATCTGAGTTTTTCTTCATAGCCTAGTTGTGTTCGAATTGGGGTTTGAAATCAATCTACGTCTCAGGATAAGAGATGCAGCTATTCGAGTGAGATTCAATTGAGATTTAAATATGCTAATGTCAAACTGCCATCTAGATGGATTTGTACATTACCAGGGGGAAAATATCGGCTTCAAATAGTAGCCGGTGACCAAAATTCATTCTGTCATGCATAGTGATATTTTCAAACGCAAGTTTAAAGGGAAAAATTATGAGTTCATCTTGCTAAAAAATCCAAAGATACTGTGTTTCCAGAAACAATTCCTTATCCAATAGTCGAGTGCGATGAACCACTTCTCAATTTAGAACGGTCCAACTTCAAGACGGTCTCAAACTTCTGGAGATATTTAAGGGCATTTACCTGCAAAAAGAAACGGATCAGGTGTGAAATATATGTATCAAGTAAGAACAACAGTTTAGGTCCAACCCTCCCTACTCCCTGTTCTTACAAACGGGAGAAACTCTATGCAAAACATGAGGCCAACGAATTCAATATGAAATGAAAGTTGTTATATCAAGTTTCGCGTTAATGATCACAAAGTATAATGCTTTGTTTACATGTATAAAGCAATTCTGAAAATTAAAGATATATTATTGTAATGCTCTGGATAGAATCAGTAATTGTTAATACATAGATGGATTTCATCTTGGACATTCAAGAAAATCTTGCTAAGCACTTAACCATTTATGTGAATGTGGATCGATTATAGTAATTTATGTTTATGTAATTTTAAAGCTCAAAGATTTGAAAATACTTAACTATTCAAGCGTCATACATAATAATAAAATTAGCTTAGAGATAGTGCCTTACTTCTCATTTATATCCATGATACAAACGAGGAAGTTGAAAAACACACATTTTTCATTCTCTGTGTTTCAGGCCAATTTGTAAAATGCTCTTTCTGAGGAAAATCGTGTATTATCTTGAACATCTTACATGCTGAACTAAGCGCCACAATCTTCATAAAGAAACCCATCTAAGCATAGAACCACTCATACTGTCGTGTTCAGGGTCCTAGAGACTGAACTTTAATGCTCCATCACCTCCACTAAGAAGCTCCTCCTCACAACAGATGGAAACCACCAAAACCACAAACCAAATAGATGTCCTGGTAGTTGAGTAAGAATATCTGTGCATATACCAGACTATAATATTCTGTCCAGACTTTTTTATTCCCCAAATTTGTACTTCGTAACCTTGACTCAAGTAGATATGCCTATAATCATATACCAAGGAACATAAGCATTCTGGCTATTCTAATTTTTTTTGAAGTGAAATGTGTCCTAATTCATACATCTTGTGCAAGTCATTGTGCCCATGCTATGACGTACTCTAGCAATGTCAATGCCATCAAGCTTTTATCAACATCAAGAGAGAGAATGAGGGAGGGGTGGGAGAGGGATAGAGAGAGAGAAATTCTACACCTTCCAACGTCTTTTATGAACAGGATGATTGTTAATTTCATCCAACTTGAGAATTATTTCACTGAAAGTAGGTCTCTTGTAGGGTTTCTCGTTCCAACAATCCTCTATTAACCTGTTCAGATGTCATAACACCTGGTAAACAATCACATTCCCACTGGATATGGAAAGAAAATTGGAAGACTGTTTAAGTTTATTAACTGTCGAGTATTCATCAAATTTAAGGATGCAGGAACTGAATAGGTAAATGAACAAAATGCAAATGCATACAACCCAAATCTAATCACACGAACTTCTTGGCATTTGTAATTATTCATTGTACATAAAAAGTTGCAAAATAAACCCTATTCTACAGTACAGGGCAGCAAGGGGAGGAATTAAATCTGGAATGGGCATCCAAAAGTTCTCTCTCAAACAAATACCCAGTCTTCAATATCTTAAGTTGATCAGAGAACACAACAAACATTCATATTGAAACCAAAACAAAATATCAGAAATATATTCTGACAAAAATTTAAAACATTAACTATATATTCTGTCTTCATAGAAATAAACCGAGGAAAGCATACTGTGCCACGTTAACTTGAAGTTTTACAAGCATCCACGATCACTATTATTTTTTGACTATTATTTTTTACTTATGAGTAAATTTCACAATTATGAGTTAATTTTGGACTTTTAAATAATTTTTACACAAGTGAATTTTTTACTTACAAGTAACTTTTTTATATTTTATAAGTGAATTTTTATCCTATTAGTTGTATTTTTACTTTCTAAACAAATTTTACACAAATGTGATTTTTTACTTTTAAGTAAATTTTTTAATTATGAAGTAATTTTTTTTTTTGCTTATAAATAATTTTTTTAGTTAATGTATTTTTATTTATAAGTTAGCTTTGAACAAAATATGTTGGTTGAAAATAATTATCTTATAAGAGGTAAAATTAGAAGATAAAACAGTCAAAACCCACCGATTGTGTGTTTAAAACCATAAAAAATCAGTGCCCAAAAAAATTAGCAAGCACTAGTTTCCTACCCCTCATTAAAGGTACCATCCAAAACCGGGCCCTTAAGGTTGTATAATAAATTTAAAAATTTAAACTTCATTTCCAGAGCACAGGATAGAGCTTCCACTTGAAATCATCGGAGCTCATACAAAATGTAAATCCATCTCAGATGTATTGAAAACTGAATAAACTTCAGAGGCTTACTCTCGCAGTCCATGAGCATAAAGTTTCACTGGAGCACTAAAAGGGGGGCGCTCATTTGCAACATATGCTTTGGCGACCTCAATTTCTTGCCTTCTAGGAAATGGTTGACAACCTTCGATCATCTGTGGACCAAAATTGATAGGAAAAACAGTTGTCATGCCACAATTGTTCAGAAGGAGATCTTTATCACACATTGGTGAGTTCATGCAATGCCGGTACAAAACAACATAAAAAACCCTCTTTTCTAGTTTCTACCCGATAAAGATGGGGAAAAGGAAACTGAGCCAGTATATTTCAAAAAAGTTGGTATAATTAATAAAAACCAATCACTAGAGTCTCTATACCATATATTTTTTCTATTCTCTCTACACAAATCACCTTAACTTGTTAAAGTAACCTTTCCCAGTTCTGTCCTATATGTGTCAATAAACTGTTATCCCCATTATTCTTTTAACTTTTAGCAACTCTGATGTAATCACATTTGCTTGTTACACAACCAGACCCAGTTCTCCGTCCTATATGTGCGAATAAACAGTTATCTTTCTCCTCAATAAAGAATTTCATAAAAAAATTTATCCGGTACCATCATGACACAAAATGCTCAATACGTGCTAATTTTCACGAGACAAGTATAATAGTTTGTCCTCGCATCTTTTTTAATTTTGTCCAGAGTCGCAGGATCAGTTCAGCTAAAGCGTTTATTCGGATAGAGAGGGTCTCAAAAAATTATAAATCTGAAAAAGGTAAGGATGACATAAAAAGGCAATGAACATAATATGTAAGCAATGAGAAAACACATGCACCTTAAGAAACAGAAATACATTGACCTGAAAGACCTAATTTTGTATGATAAAAAAGTAATAAAGAATAAACAAACATTGACCACCCAACCATTTTCTATCGTTTGACCAAACAACCGCTGGACGATTTATACAAAAAATCAAGTGAAGTTGTTTATCGACAAATAGGATAAAAAAAATGCAAAGAAGCATTTACCTCCTGTAATATCAATGCAAATGAAAAGATATCCACCTTTGTATCATACCCCTCATTTTTAAAAACTTCTGGAGCCAAATAACGCCCTGGGTTGATATAAAAGGATCCATTTTAATAACAGTTCAATTTATTATGGTGCTTGATCACTTCAAAGAGATATATATACCTGTATATTAAGTGCATATAAGAAATCTAAGCAGTTATCAGGAAATTAACAATCTCATCCTAGAAGCAATAACATTCAAATGGCTAAATTGAAATTAATTTTGCCATATGCATGGATAAAAAGAATTTTTCTGCAGGCAATTCTTACAGTTGGAGGAAAGTAAAGTTTGTCCAGCATCAACAAAGTAATAAAGAAAAAAATGTTAGCACTGCTAACTTAGGTAGATGCCCAATCTCCCAAATTCTATTTAAATTTAAACCACAGGACAAAATATATTGCTTCTTACAAATTAGATACTTACAAGAAGTCTGTTGGCAAGTCTCAGGTTTATCTTCTTTAATTGATTTTGCAACTTTCATCAGCTTGCTTAGTCCAAAGTCTGCAACTTTTAGATGGCCAGAATCATCCAGGAGTATGTTCCTGTTTTCATTCTCATTATATTCAAATAAATTCTAGAGATTCTACACATGCTTCAGCATAAGAAAAAAACGCATAATTGACCATGAATCAATCACATTCAATAAGAGGAAACGTACGAAGGCTCAAGATCCCGATGAATTATTGCTTCAGGCTTATGCTCATGCAAGTAGTTCATTCCTCTGCAGTACATACAAAATACATAAATGAATATACAAAGAAAGGAAATGCATATACCATTTACAGTGTGAATCAAATAACTCCATCATGTTGTATTCAACGTGACATTCGTGTTAAATCAACCATATGAAGTGAAAAATGACATATTAATATACAAGTAAATAAATAGCCTAAGGAGTCTTTTCCATAAACTACTCAAGCTGTTATGCATAGCATTTTCTGAAGCATAAAGAACTGGATGTCATAAAATAAGAGGCTATAGCTCTGAACAGAAAGTGACGGTATACAAATTCAAGCACCTGCTGAATACAATACATGATTAACATTTGCACTTGTTTATTATATTAGACAGTGAACTAACCTAGCAATATCCAGAGCAAGCTTGATAGCCCTTGTCAGCTTTAAGGCGCCCTTTTGTTTCAAGTATGCACAAAGATCTCCCTGACCATCAATTAAGAGTCTATATCAACAGTCATGAGTAGTCTAAGGAAATTAAGAATCAATTAAATCTTATTGACCACAAAGATATTCCCCAAACATTTAGCAGTTTCAAAAACTAAAGGTTCCTCTCTAGTAGTACATAAACAAAGAAGATATTTATGACTTCTCCAAATGCAAACCATTATAAATTATCTGCACCAAAAGAAACAAAGAAAAATGGAAAAAATTGTTTCTAGTAGAAATAAAGAAAATCTAACATAAGTAACAGCGGACAATAGAAAAGTTAAGAATTCAAAATTAAAAGAAAAGTACCTTGGGTAGATATTCCGTGACTATCATCATCGGATTACTTTGTGTTACAGCACCAAGAAACTGGACAACATTTGGGTGGCGTATCTGTTGAAGTAAAGCTAGCTCATCCCTGAATGCCTTTCTGTGCAAACCACCAAAAGAATCCGGTTGAATAAGAAATCATCAGCAATTGTTTATACAATTAAGCCCCTGTTTGACCCCAATTCTTCAGAATTCATTTTTTTCCCAAATTCATTTTTGATCACACATTTTATGGGACCACAACTTTTATCAACTTTTCAACCACGCATTTCATTAACTTTTATCAAAATCTACTAAAAATTTGATTTTTAGCCAATCCAAACATGGGCAAAATGGGAAGATAAAAGATCAACATAAGCAAATTCATATATAGCATATAACCAACCCACACTTTGTCTTCATCTGTGAACAATTCTTCACCAAGTTTCTTAACAGCAACTTGAATTCCACGCCATGATGCAATGCAAAATGTTCCCTACAATTTATACAACAAAGAAATCACGGAAGTGATGGAAAAGTTATAGTTAACATCATATTCTCACTTTGTCCCACATCCCTAGTAGTTCAAATGAATGCTAGAAAATGGTCAGAAAGTTAAGAGTCCTCTATGGTATAACTAAAAATGTCTCCACTTTCTAAACACGCAAGCATACGACAAACATAAGTTTGAGAAAAGCTATGCACTGCTAGGCCTAGATCTTAATATGAATTGATAACGTTATTAGGAAAGGAACGCACAGTTTACAGAAGGTTTCGTGTAAAAAAATCAGCAAGCTTAATAATATAATTAATAATTTCAGATACAGAATGAATTTTACCTTAGTTATCTCCACACTGTTTGTAAAATCAAGCTCTCTCATATCAATTTCATATTCAGGAACTTCACGAGCATTCTGCACATGCATGGGAGCCACCTAAAAGGGAAGGAATAGGACACTCTGATGTTCACACTATGAGACAAAGCATATACCCTAAACAAACAGCAAAACAAAAAAAGTCAACCAGCATTACATGCTTGACAAGACTTGTGACACTTACAGGAGGTCTTGCACCATGTGCCTCCAAAAGCTTGATAACATCATTATTTTTGTAATATATTGCATCTGCAAGAGGCTATTTAATCAAACTTTGTCAATAACATATCTACCAATAGCTTGGTGAGAACGTTGATTACTAAAATTCCAAATACAGAAACCAAGCTAGACAAAAGTAAATTGCATTCGTTTGGGTCCACGGTGCATATTACACTTGCTACCACTTGGCTTCCCAAATCTATCTAACTACAGACAAGTCATTGAATTAGATATAAACAGAAGTCGTTCTGCTGCATGACATTTCAAGAGAAAAGGCAACATTGCCGACTGATAATCAAGACAACTTTAATTTACATCAAAAACAGGCAACAAAGAAAAATTTGTGTAAGTGTCACTTCGTCAGAACATTATAGAAACTTTTGAATTCATTGTAATGGAAGTTGCCAAAAACTATTGTCCACATTAGCATTGCAATAAGTGTTTCCAGAATTATATCATGTGTGCCAGATTTAAACATGGTAAAAGTTCTTTTTGTAAGGATAAGGTTTTTCTAAACTTGCCGATGCAACAGGGCTATTTGAAATTCCATCCATGTCTAGCATCAAAGTTAGCATCTTCCGTGAATTACAGAAAATTCCCAAAACTTTCCATTACATTATGCCAATTATGCCGAACTCGGTCCGATACAAAAAGAAAAGAGAAAAAAGGAGCAAATATAAAAAAAAATCATGCTAAAATACTCCTTTTCAAGAAATGGAAATAAAACTTTCATGCATCACAGATTACCCAACCAGATTACATTGGAAAACCCCGTGGCTGATGAATGACCACTCTAAAAATTAATCCCTAAAGAGAGAAAACAAAACTTGCATGCATATCACAACTACCCAATAAGATTACACGGAAAACTTCATGGATGACGATGATGAACAACAATACTGAACCTCTTCAAATTCTAATTTTTTCTATCGTGATAAACAAAAATCTTACAAACTATACAGAATATTTGATTAAGTTTTCCTTCTGCTGCTATATCTTTCCCTTTACAAATAAAACAACGACTCAACCTCTTTTTAAATAAAAGAACAGCTTCAAATTTCTCAACCACTAAATAAATATGAAAGATAAAATTCGACTTCACTTCTTAATAAACGATAGCATAAGTTAACTCATTACTCCCCATGGACCCATCCCCCACTTTCTCTCTGTTAATCATTCGGGTTTTACCCTCGTAAAACAGTAGCTTCTAATATTAGAGCGAAAATAAGTGATGAACTCGTCCAAATTATTATAAATCACTAAATTGCCATTAGCTAATTTGAAAAAGTTGAAGCTTTTATAAATTTTCTCCCAACTTCATTAATTGACAGTATAACAACGAATATTAACAATTCTTTTTTACCCATTAATTATAAAAGCAAGCATACCGTGCTTCCCCACCGGTCCTTGACGTCGACTTCGGCGCCACGGCGGAGAAGCAAGTCGATGACATCAGAGCGGCCCTGACAAGCCGCCACGTGTAGGGCGGTGCGGCCATCAACATCCGTAAAATTCACGTCGGTGCCAGAGTCCAATAGCTCTTGAATCCCTTCCACATCGCCTTCATTTGCTAAGTACATCAACCGTACGCCCGAATCTATAATCTCTACATCCAGTACGCCGGAACCGGAAACGTCATCATTTTCAGGGGCGCCGGAGGATTGCTTACCCAATGTGAAACGTGACTGTGACTTTGACTCCATTCAGGGCAATCTATTAAAAAAAAAGTGCGTGAATCTAGAGAGAGTATATGTGGAATTTGGTTTGGTGAAAGAGAATATAGGTAGGAATTCGTCCACAACTTGCGTGTAAATCTTTTGAATTAAAGGGTTACGAGTTACGACAAACGACGTTATACCTCTCTATATTTTTCTATTCCCTTTTTGGTATTAATTCATTTTGAGAATTACAATTTCGACTACATTATTTTGAAAGAATGTATTCTGAAATAATAGATTGATGGAGGATGTATGATTGAAAAAGAATGAAAAATTATTGATCTGATAGAAAATATTATTTTATTGAAAAATGTGTGATTAAAAATAAGTAGAAGAATGAGAATTAAAATTAATGTGTACCAAATATAGGATTCGTCTATTCTCCATTTTATTTTTTATTTTTATTTTTTTATTTTTATTTTTATTTTTTGTCAATTGAGGTTGATTTTATGAATTAAAATTTCATCACAATTCAACTCGATCATTCCGTCTCGACCGCAATTGAAATAATCATCCAACTTTAATTTAACTATTGAGTTTTTAATTGTGATCAGAATTGCATAATTGATCCTGTATGATATTATCAAATCAATAACTTTCGGTAATAAAGCAAAACCGAATAAACTACAACAATTACTCCCTCTACTGTTATGGCTTATGAGGTCGGCAAAATTTTATTTGAGTCTAACCTTCATATTAAACCACGACAAGATGCTGAAGCCACGATAATAAAGTTTTTAACATATTGAATGCTAATTGCTTAATTCAAAACTAATAACTTCAATGTCGATCGAAAATCTTAATCAAAATAAGAGCAAAGACTAAGGAGTTGTTCTTTTTGTATTTCAATTTTTTGTTTTAAGTTTTAAATTCATTTTGAGTGTCCATTTTCAAATTGTATAAAATGTGTCCTTTTTAATATTTTAAAAAAATCAATAATGCTTTTTGAAAATTTTAGTTTAATTATAACCTAAAACATTTGTCGTTTTAGGTTTTTTTTGTAAATTTCTATCTTATTTTCAAAAACACACTTTCACTGTTTTGAAAAATCTAAAGCAGAAAACGACTTGAAAATGATAAAGAGAACGAACCCTAAATAATTAGAAACATTGGCCAATCGAGCGTGTTTGGAAAGTGAAAAAATATTAATTTAATATGATTAAATATACTTTTTATCCACGCATAAGAAGCCCAACTTATAATCACTTCTCAAGCATGCACTTACTCTAGCTTTATTCTTAAAACAAATTGCGATAAACAGTGCGATCAAGTAATCAGTTTTCCAATGCACGAATTAAAGACAAATAAAAAATAAGCTATATGTAAGATTACAAAATGTAACTGAAGGAGTTGAAAAGAGAAGGGAGAACACAAGAAGAATTAAAAAGCTAAATCGCAAATTTACTGCTAATCTAGCGTCCGAGAAACAGAAAAGTGCTCACTAACGATCTGAGACGCCACTCTTTGACACGCTACTGCAAGATTTTCAATACCAAAGATGGGGTGGTTTCTTCCTACACCCAAGCATGATTTCCAGAAGCAATTCTTTTCAATCTATCTTCACTGATGAGAACAGGTAATGGACAAAGTAGAATGATGTAAGGAAACCGATGGTACCGGTAGAAAGCATGATTGCAATTGCCATTATCAGTGAATAGCCAAGATAAAGCATTGCTGAAACAGGACCGCTTAAACTTCGGAGGTCGAAAATCAGATAATTGACAGAGTACAAGAACACGAAGAAGGCAACTGAACCTGATGCGTAGAATGCTTTCCACCACCACATCCAATCCTCAACACAAAGATGCATGTAAGTGAGGACAACAGAAACTTCAGCACAGACGATAACCAACAACGTGAAGACAACAAGCAGGAAACCAAAGACGTAATAGAACCTTCCAAGCCAGATGCTAGATAGAATGAAGAAAAGCTCAATAAAGAGGGTTCCAAATGGAAGAGTTCCAGCACCAAGAACAAGAAGCCATGATGGATATTTGTGTGGAGGAATCTCTCTAGGGATCTGGTTAGTACGGACAGGGTATTCAATAGGCTCTGCTCGGGTGCCTAAGAGCCCTCCCAAGAGGGTAAGTGGCACCGAAATGCAGAACCATAGAGACAAGAGCACAAAATATAAAGATATGGGAATAGCACCAGTACTCTTGCTACCCCAAAGGATGAAATTCAACACAGTCAGAATAACAAAAACAATTCCAGGAAAGAAGCATGCTGTAGACCAAGAAATCGATCTCCAGCCTTCAGATGACCCTTTGATAGTCCTCCACATGCGCACACCAACATAACCAGCTGCAATTCCCAAGAAAAGATAAAGCAATATCATCCCTGTTAACAGCATACCTCGTGAAGCTGGTGACATGAATCCAAAAGCTGCAAAAATAATAGTCACAACTGCCATCCCAGTAATCTGAACTCCATCTGCAACCATCACACAAAGTAGCTTTGAATGATTTGGTTCTCTAAAGACATCACCAACCACAAGTTTCCATCCAGAAAGCTCCTCGTTCATCTGTGCCTGAGCTTCCTTGTCCAATTCCTCGTACCTCGCCAAATCCCTTCTCACAGTTCTCAAAAAGATGACAAAAACAATTCCAGCCAAGAAGAAAATCACCATCAACGAATTAAGAATAGAGAACCAGTGCACGCGTGCACCTTCCATCTTCAGATAAGCATCCCATCGAGATGGCCATCTAACATTGCTTTTCATAAACTCGACCTCATATGTAAATGATACTCTCTCTTTCTCCCTTATAATCTGAGAATTTTCAAGCTCCTGTGGACAGCTTGCAGTTGTAATATTGTCATAGATGTGGAGTTTTGTCATCTTTTCTGGGTCATGTTTTACACTGCAAGGGACAACCTCAAAACCTACAATCTCATAGCCGGAAGCCTTCTTCTTATCAGCTTCTGAAATGACACCCAAGCCTTCTTCCCCAGTTCCAATTATCTCCACGCCAGCCCCTTCATATTCGTGAATAAAAACTTTGAATTTGAGATGATTGATGATGTAATCATCATTACTGCCTGGTGGAGTGTATCCAACTGGAAACCCAGTCCACTGAATTTTAACTCCATTTTGGTTGGTAAATCTCATAACTGGTAGATTGTCCAATATCATGTTCACTTGATACAGATCATGAGTTCTCTGCTTCAAAAGCTTTACCTGATTCTCACTCAATGGAGAAGTAGTGCAGAGGTAAATGGACTCATTAACATTCATCCGGAAACGGTATGGGGAATTGTCAATCTGATCTCCCATGAGCAGTTCTCCAAGATTCTCAGCACTTTTTTTAATACCTCCTTGAGGACTGCAGTAAGGAAGACTGTAATAGCTGAAAGGAAGCTCAGTTTCAATAGAGGTCAAGGAATTCACTTTAGCATATATTTCGTCCCCATTTGAGTATGTATGCATGTAGCTTCCAGGGAGATAAAACCCATTGCAGGTTTGCAATATCAGAGCCAAGAATAATAAAGCAGCCAAATATTTCCTTCTTGAAATGGAAGACAGCGCCATTCAGTGAATGGAAAGCAAAGCAAATCCAACCTGCTTAATCTAAGCTACAATTGATGACATACAAAGAATCAATCCTGCAAATAGAACATTAAGTTTTTTAAGGTACTACGATGAGTTCAAGATATGCATACTATAAACAATGGCATGATAAAGGAATTAATTAATTAGTGGAAGATTGTCTTCATTTAACCCCCGAAATAGAGATTGTTATTCCAACTCAAACTATAGATCCATCTACCATATGCAATCTACTCACCGGAGGATGCTAGTTAGTTATATGCTGTGAAGAAAATCAACAAGAAGTCTACTCACAAAAAGAGGGATAAATATGAATATATAATGAAACAGAATGTAACGGCACAACAAATTGGGGAAGCCTTTTATAGAGCAGTTACAATTTTATCTCTGTCCGAAGTGCATATATTTTATGCAATTTCAATTGTCTATGCACGTGCACACAGACATAAGTTAATACTAATCCATTTTTTTGTGTTTGAAGGCAAATCCCATTGTTCAAACAGGAAAATATAGGGCACAAATCAACAATCTGTTGACTCCAAAAAAAATAGTCCTGCTGCTCCTTCGAAGTTAAAAAGAAAATAGATTGATAATAATTAGCTGTTAGGTTGATTTTAGGGAATGTAAAATCTAAAAACAACAATGAATTATGCCGTACATCAAACAAAACACAGATACACAATTAATTGATAAGGTAATAAATTCAGGAATCAGCTAACAAGGATAACATTCGCTGACGGACAATCAGACAAAAACATTGTCGTACCACGATCGTTGGAATTGTTTGTCTTCATCCCATAATTAAAGCTATGCTCCTTTGACTAGTCAATCAGTCTTTTTCTTCAGAGAGATATAGTGCGCCATTTTACTTAATTTTATTACATAATGATAGAAGAACTTTAGAGTATGTCAAACAGGGGTATCACTGTAAAGTTTTACGACATCAATAAATACATAGATTGATATAGTGCTTGTTTACCTTTCATTATGATCTCCTAAAAGATCAAAGTCAAACTTTAATCTTAACTTCACATTTTGTAAGACCCACTTATCCATCTCTCATTTCTATATCATTATAATTTCAACAACTTATAATGAAACCCAAACAACTACATAAGGAGCTGTTCCGGAAAATTGACAAATAGTCTGTTCGACCTAATAAATGTGGCAATATCAAAATGACAAATGGAGTCATAACATTAACCCGATATCATGTAAATCACAAGTCAATGGCAATCGTCATTCATTATCTTGACCGGATTTTCAAACTTCGTCCAAAGTGTATCCACAAAATTACAATTTGCAATATACTGTTTGACCTATAAATGTGGAAATACCAATACGACAAATTGAGGAATGACATTAACTAGATATCCGGCAAATCACGGGTCAATAGCAATCGCCAATCATTAACTTGACCGGCTTTTCCAACCTCATCAAAAGTGTGTCCACTAAATTACAATCTGCAAATCTTTGAATATTTTAACCACTTCAGCCCTCAAACACATAAAAAATAATCACTGTAATTGTATCCTAAATGTATCAAATTAATCACACCTCGTACTCGAAAGAACTTGAAAGGAAAATGAATTAATTTCATTACCATCGCCAGTCCAAACATTGATATACGATAGATAAGGGAAAAAAAACAAACAAACAAAAATTACACACGAATTCAGCAACCAATACTCCAGATCTAGGGTTTTAACATCAACATAGAAACAATACATAAAAAAAAACTAACAGATGGATAATCTTCAATGCAAAAAAAATCACAAATAATAGAACCCACAATAACAAACACCTAAATTAACGTACTTCTATAACTCTACATGGATAAACAATTAGCAAGTGAAACATATTGTAAAGTAGAAACACACCTTTGGTGGATCTGGAATTGATATGGATCGGACGTTGGTTAAACACGGAGTTTTTCTGAGATCCAAAAGCGGTGAAATGTATGTGTATGAGAGATATTTATGTAGGATGGGAAAATGCTAAATCGCGTGAAAACGAAGTTCCTCCAGATTTAGATCTCAAGATTAGTCGACGTTTTTGGGCTACTGATTTTTATATTTAATTCCTTTTACATAAAGACGTATATGCCCTTCTAATTTCGCACGGAGACAGGCATTCGGGCAAGCCTCCATCCTCGGGCATGACTAAAAAACTATCATGCAGCCCCCCATGCACATCTCAACAGACAAAGGAAGGGGTTCTTAGTTGCTGACAGTTCAGAGGTTGCAGATTCGATTTTTGGGACTCTTGAAAAGCAGGTTCTTTCCTGAATGGCATGATTTATCCTGGAAGGCAGGAGTTCTTCTGAAAGGCAAGGTACAACATATGTTGACTTGCTCGACACTTTGGCAGATCGGTGAGGGGGCTTTGGACCCTGACCAGTTTGGAACACATCTCACGGTTTACCGATCTGCGTTTTGAGGGATCAAGGCGTAGACTCCAAGATTAGTCGTCGAAAGGAGACACTTGAGTATCAAATAAAAAAAAACTATTATGCAAATCGGTGCCATAATATGGGTTACTACGTAACGAATTTCATTAGTTTTTCTCGTTTAATAAATTCAACCTTACGAGAGTTGAGATTGACTCGATACCGAGAGATTTGAACTTATTTACAATTCTCAATTAGTGACTATAAAACGAAAATGTGTTAAGGTATGTATTTTTGCAATTCTTGAAATAGAGCAATCAAGTTGAAGTCACTGATAAGTTGTTACGATGCATTGAAAATATGTGTACCACATTTTAATCTTATGCCATAAAGATGTGTACTAGGAGTGGGGATACGGGTAAAGCCTATTTATTTTTATTTTTTTTTATGCGCAGAGGAAGAAAAATACTCCCACCTTACGAGTACAACATTGGGAACTACATCCCCATATTACGTTTGGAATGGTTGAAGATGTTATTTGAGATTTGGGTTAAATCGACCATAAGGTCACAGGTCGCCTAATTTTATATTTAGTGTCACATTATTCATTCAATTTGATTTTGTTTCATCATCGTCACCCAATTTCATACTTAAGTCACATTGACTACCTAATTCGATTTTATTTCACAATGGTCATCCTACTTCATATTTAGTGTCACATTGACCACCAAATTTGATTATATTAAGTCCCCGTTTGGCATCCATTTTTTTCTCATTCTTTTTCTCTTTTTTAATTTAATCACATATTCTATCAATAAAATAATATTACACATAAACCTAAAAAAATTTCTTACTTTTTAACCAAACATTCTTCCATAAATCACTATTCAAAAATACAATTTTTCTACTAAAATGGGTGTCAA
>CAIGRL010112725.1:3340-18651 GCA_903798325.1 Fraxinus xanthoxyloides
GTAGGGAGGGGGGGGGGGGGGTGCGCACAATGGTTTGGTTATCCCAAGCAACCAGAGGTTACGAAACTATCTCTTCAGTGTAGTTACACCAAGAATCACATATAAATGGTGCAACCCTCACCTCTAAACCAACCAAAAAATAGGTCGTTTTCTACCACTTATTTGATTATAGACATCAGATGGAAGTAATCAATGTCCAGAAACTTACAGTCCTACCAAAAATACTTACAAAACAAATATATAGCACTGGTGAATAAATTCTCTTTCCATTTTGTAGAATGATTTCTTTATGATTTCGCCAACACATTTAATGGAGCTCCCAAACATGTTCCAGCCCTGAATTTCTTCTTTTCACCAATCTCACTCTCACATCGCACATCCCACACCCTGTGGCGCCTCCTACATTCAATAATTAAGATCTGAAATCTATGATTGTCTTACCCCCAATTAATTTCCGAACTTCAACCAAAATACTAAAATTCCCCCAGCCCCAATTCCTTTTATAGCATAGTGATGAAGGCAATGAAATAATCATCGCTAAATCTTATTTCCAGTAGATGTGGAAATAGAAATATCAATCTTTTCCAGCAATTCCATTCAATCCAAGATTATATCTCCTAAACTGAACAAGGAAATCGAACAGATTTTACTTTTCCTTAAAAATTAAAAACTATATCTGACAAGTTTTTGTATTTTCTGTGAAGTTATTATAGTTAATTTATGATACCTAAAATTAGTTAAGTGGGTTATGATTAACATCTATAATTCTAGATGACATGCATTAGGTTTAGTTCTTCATATACTTAGTTTTACACAGTATACATATCCAAACAGGAATAGTTTTTTCTAGTCTAAATATACACACAGCCTTTATTGATTTAGCACAGAAAGCTAGAGAAGATGATTATTATTATTATTATACTCTTACCAGAGCTTCGAAGACTTTCAAATTCGTTCATGCAATTACAACCTAGTACAGATAACTATGGTGATCACAGAATGATAATTCTAGTTTTCTTCATAATCTAATTCATATCTTTCTCTATGATAAGCATACGCTTATCCAGCCTCAAATTTGAATTTTTTTGGCCGATTTCCCTGATTTTCCATTGGTTGACAATGGTCATGAGACAAGTGGACAAAGATGAATAGACATGGTGCAACAAGTCTCACTGCCACCCATTTAATAAAATTGTGCACATGTAAGGCTTTGATGGGGGGGGTGGGGGGGGGAACCCCATCTACACGTAGATCCAGTTGGGGAGAGATGATTTTAAATAATATATATTTGGCCCTATTTAACAAATTAAGTTTTTAGATCGAATGGTTAAAAAAAATATAACCAACAGGAATTCTAAACATTCAATTTCCTAAGATTGGATGGATAAAAGTGTTCAAATATTCTTAATCTTTAAATTAGTGCCTACAGGAGATAAAAATCCATTACATGGTAGGATAGCTTCCTTTTTTTCCGACAGCAAACATATCCTTAGGGGTAGGATAGCTTCCTATTTTTATTTGGATAGAAAGGAAAAAAGAACACTCAGCCAGTCAGCCCATGACATGCCTATACGGCCACATTTTGCTTACAAAATCAAGATAATTTGGATTATCTTGCTTCTTGAAGGAGTGTGACTTTAATTATAAAAGAATATAACTAGAATAAAGAGAGCAATTCTAAATATGAAACTATGTCCATCCTGGTTGCATAGAGCATTAGTGTGCTTGCAATAGCGATGAATAACTAGCAGAACATTATTGCAGTAAGAAATGATTACATTCATGTACAGCAAAACATCAAGTTTATCAACAAACTTACCTCTTCTTCTCGACTTCACCGGGCATATTGATTGTGAATTTGCAAAGCGATGCAAGAAAGGAATTTAGAGGTTCCACCGCACGAAGAACCCCACATGCCTATACAAACACACACTACTCATCATTCATAGAAGAGAATATTAGACATAACAGCTCAAGCAGAAGGTACGACCTATTATTAGTCAAAAAAAAATTAATGTTGGAGAACTGCAACAGCAAAAATATTTTTTATTTAGAAACTGGAAAAGAAAAATATAAAATCTGGGCATGCCAGAGTAGCAGCCATAAAATGATGTAAAATTTAGTCCAGACACTAATTACCTGAGTGAATGCTTGGTAACCCTTTAATATTTCCAATATAATAGCCTCCCCTTGTGACCTGAAAGATTAACTTCACACAAAATAATAAATATTGGGTTTTCTCAATACTTTAATAATATTAGATAAATACTTTCACCATACTTAGCCAAGATCATGGATAAAGCATCAAGTATGATCAACCACATTGAATCAACCATCGCCACACAAAGCATTGCAGTCTTCCCAGTACACATTGTGGGTGGACCAGTATCACCTCTTGGAGACTCAAGCTGATTGATCCAGGACAAAATAGCATACAAGCAAGTGGATCATATAACAACTGATGTAAGAGAAAAGGTAGAGTAACAAAGGTTATTGTGACAGTAAACTGACTCACATGCTTACCTCGCCATCATCCACTGCTTCGTCAGTCAAAGTGGCCAAAGTAAAAACAACTCCTAACAGACCTTCAATTGCTAAAGTCACTGTATGGGCTTCACTTGCAACCAAGACAGCTGTATTTGACGCATCATTATCTAAGGTCCACTCAATCCCTGAAACAAATGACAAACCATAAGGACTTTGCATGGCTACTGGAATTAAAGATGAACTGAAATATATGCATTGCACAATGTCTGAGCATGATACCACTGTACGAAGGAAATATAATTAGATGGCATACTAGAGTTTCTATCTAATTCCACTTTCTAAAGAGGGAGCTTGTTCCTGTACCCTAATAGATGGATGCTGACTCACTTATCAAATGTGCCCCTCAAAGTTAGCCTATAGTCAGTTTAGTACACAATCTGCTAAATCTTTTGACTCCCACTCTTCTCTTCTTCTGGGCTTCCTCTCTTCAAAAACACTGACATTTATAGCTTCAACATGATATAGATTATGCCTTCTGAATGTGAAGCCCCATGGGACGAGGAAATTAACATAGAAAACCACCTAGAATCGAATATATGCAGAGAATCAATCTTTAAATCCTTTCACATTATCGCAAGTAACAAAAGTTGGTTATAGTTCGAATCTATTCAGGGTTTCTCAGGCCATGAATCTTGGCCTGCAGATTTTACTTCTTCTCCACTGCAGTATCGTGAAAGATTTACAACATGCATAGAAAGATATGAAAGAGACGAAAAAATATAAACATCAATGTGGACCTATAACCAAATCAGAATCCAAGCCTTTGTTTGGTGTAAATTAAAATTTACTAAAAATCTCACGTGAAAATCAATAATTAATTTTAACGACTCATTTCATGGAACCCACAACTTTTCAACTACACTTCATCAACATTTATCAAAATCTACTAAAAAACTTATTGTAATCTACACCAAACAGGGGCCAGATGAAAAAGGTCATATGAGTGCAAACGAGTTTCAGTTTTAAAGTAACATATAATATGAATGTACTAATTTTGGGAAGAAATAAACTTCAATTTAATGCCTTTCAAATAAATCTCAATTCAGTGAAAATAATGATCTATGGAGACTCTTGTTAATGTTTCAGAAAGTGAAATGAATCAAGTCAACATTGAAATGAGCAATATTTTAAGTGGATGTGATAATCTATGGAGACTCCTGGAGTCTTTTCGTTCCTTTTTAACTTCTTTTTAATGACTTTCTTTCGTTGACGGGATGGATTCACGAATATTTTAAGACATTGGTGAGCCATGAAAATGGAAACATAAGCATAACTCTTCTAAAAAAAATTCATCATTATTACTCTTTCATCAAAGATTCCTAATCATCCATGTGCTCTTTTTTTCTTTTCTTTTTCTTTTCAGATGGGTGTTCATATGCGAATTATGGAGAGAACAGTGGATATTCAAATAAAAGATGGGAACACATGAAATAATGAAAAGGGTAGTTTTCTTACAATAACAGTTAAGAGTATTATTCTGGAGTACGTGAGAGCTTGCATATAGTTTCTCCTTTCTCTGATTTCTGAGCTTAATTAGATTATGAAATCTCTAATTTCATCATTATTACCCTTCCACTGAAGAGATTCCTCATCATCCACGTGCTCGTTTTTTCTTTTTCTTTTTCTTTTCAGTTGGATATTTCACATGCGAATTAGGGAGAGGACAGTGGATATTTGAATAACAGATGGGAACACATGGGATAATGGGAAGGGTAGTTTTTTACAATAACAGTTACAAGTACTTTTCTGGAGTACATGAGGGGCTTGCATATAGCTCCTCCTTTCTCTAATTCCTGAGCTTAATTAGAAAATGAAATTTCAGTTGCATAACAAAGTGCAGAATATCTCGGTGTGATGCTTGCTGCCACAATAATCTTCTCAAGTCACAAGCACAAAATCTAAGAGGCAGCATTCAGATTGTTAACCTAATAATCTGAGCAATATGTTAATTTTTATAGGAAACATAGAACTTATTAATTACATAAGTGTAGCTACAGCTGTTAAGAGGATAATGAACCCCCTATTCATCCAAAAAATATAAAGCAATACCAAGAATATAATACACTTATTTAACTAACCATAATTAAAGAGAAAGGAATGCCCTTGAACTCCTTATCCATGGAACTCCACAAGGATGATAGATATGGCCCATAACTTCAAAACTTTTAGATCATTAAATTCAAATATCCTAACGTTTCTCTCCGTCTAGATCATCCAAAAAAAAATAGCCAAAAATATTGATTTCTACATGCTTACAATCCTTCTACCCTCACCAAAGCAAAATATGCTTTCAATGAGCAATCCACTGCACCTGGGAATGACCCAATTAAAACCAACTTAATTAAAACCAACTTCCTGAAGAAGTCCACACTAAAGCCATCAAGCAACGTCACAATATAAAAGATAGTAATCGATACTTTCTGAATCCTCTCTACGAACCACACACCATGAAGGGGGAGAGAGAACATTTCTTTTGAATCATTTTTACGAGTGTTAATTTGTGACAAAGAAACACTTCAATTTTGCAATGGACCCAAGAATACCTAGTCAACCTAGATGGAGCTACAAGAGGAAAGTTTGGCGAATCAAGTAAATTATTGATGGATGACTTGCTAGAAAAGGATATTGATAGCTCAAACATCCACAGTCTCTTTTAAGATTATAGAATGTGACATTTCAAACTTTTTCAAGAATAGTAGATAAATATATCAAGTATAAAATATCATTATCCCTCAAATTTCTTCGAAAGCAAAAATTCTAATTCATTGCACTATTTCTAGAGAGTGAAATACTATGATTTATAGGGATACTTCAAAGGAAATAAGATTCTATATACCAGGAAATGAAGAAGAAAGCGGGCAAGAATCAATCCAACCTCCTCTTACAAATGATCATATCCCCTGTGCTCATGTTGTGGACTCTATAAAGGAAATCCCCAACTACGTTAATTTGCATGTCTACTTGGTCTACAATATGTAACAGCTATTACGATTAATTCCTAAAAGTGAAAGAAAAATAGTTAGTCAAGAAGAAATTACATGAAGCGAGTCCTGGGTATCTTATCACATTATCCAACAAAAATCAACATAATTTGATTCAGTTTTCTGTTGCAATTAGAAATAGGTAGTTAAACTTCATGAACTTCGTAATAAGGATAAAAAGCAATTGCTGATGTTCATAACTATTGTCATCTTATAGCAGCATGAACACATGTACACTCAAAAGATTGCAGCCACATGCTCCTGCTAGTAATACCATCACAAGGAAGATATCTAATACACATTACTTGTGATGTTCCAAGTTTCATTCACATGACCTAAGCGTGATTCACTAGACATGGTTTTCAGCATGCACTAGAGTTGAAGGAGGAACAACAGCTACCAAAATAACAGTTCACTAACAATGTAATCTCCACCAACGGAGCACCTTCTATTTCTCTTATGACTTTATAGTGTAGATGGTTAACACATGTAAGAGACTGTAATACAGACTGAAATCAGTGGAAACACAAAAATATATGTGACCATTAACATATTAAATTGTTCCAAATACATTCTTTGTCAGTCTGTAAAGTATAATCCCTCAAACCTCTTCCCCAAGTCTAGCAGCATATGTTAGTTTAGCCTGACATCGAAAGAAGATATTACCTTTTGCCTTACTGCTGAACATTCCCGCAACAGCTGCAAGGCACTCTTCGCTAGTTTCTTGGTACTGCAACACTAACAAAGAATTTATCAATTACGACTGTAGCACGTGGAAACCAACACAGAAGAGGAAAATTGGAGCAACCATAGAATTGCCTCGCCCTTGGTGAAAAATTCATTAAAAGAACGCCATGAAGCAATAGAGAGAGAGAATACTTTTTTCACGGTTGCAGGAAATATAGTATTTCAAATGTAGAGAATGAGAGTTAGAGAAAATGAATCTAGCAGTGAAAGAATCCCCAATGGACCATATTTTTGTTAGATACTGGATAACAATATGATTAAACCAATTTAAAACTGCAAAACTAAATTGTGTCAGATATATGTTATGTGTCCTTCTTATTTATATACCAGAGAAAAAAGTAGTACTAGACCTGCACACTGAGGACCACTCGAGCAAGAGCTTTTACCGTACCCTGAATCACATTTGTGTTGCTGGGATTCCTACAATGCACATCAGAACTGCTCAAATGCATATGAAAAACAATTAATAATATATATATATATTATGCCAATTAAGACAAGTGTCTTAACGAAAACTATACCTACATTGTGGTAGTATCACACTTTGAAAAACCAAAAATGATAACTAGAGTTAAGATAACGAGATAACATGCATCAGATAATGAAATTATATACAGTAAGATCACTAAGATGAAAAATCAAAAACAAGGATCATATTTTGCAGGAATGTGCGATCCAAATCTTTGTTCACAATCCCTGAATGAGAATAGACAGGAAGTAACATGAGCCGAGATTATATGTAATGCACCAATAATTTAAGGGCACAAAAGTTGTAGACATATTTTATCAAAAAGTAGGCATCCAACACTAGGGAAACCTGCTTGAGGCTAAATGGACAGGGACCACTAGGGATGAAAATATGGAAAATTTGAAAAATTTGCAAGGCTAATCCTGGTCCAAAAAATGTTACTGCTATGCTTGGAGGGAATTCTCAATAGTGATGAGAAACTTCAATTCACCAAAAAACAACTTGACCTTTTATACAAGATCATGGGTAAAACAGAGGTGACCCAAATCCCACTGCTTGTGCATTTACTCGGTATGGAATTCTCGGTTACATTCTACTTCCAGCCTCTGCTCCAAATTCAACCTCGTGAATAGCTAATTCGAGACCTAGAGATCACATGACCAAAGCCTTAAACAGTTTCATTTCTTATGAACAAAATTCTAGTAATACAAAGTTTGAAGTTGCTAATCGATCAATTCTTAGTGTTAATGGCAAAGAAATGTCCATATACCATTCGGAATTAATCTTGTTTTCTCCCTTGCATGCCAAAAATGTCCTACAAGATTATATACAAACTCAATGAATATTTTTATCCTAACTAATGCGTTACAGAACTGAATATCAAGGAAGGTGATTGATAAGTGTATTTTGTACATTTATTTGTGGCCCTAAATCATTATATTTTATTGTCTTGTGGATTAAATTTTACCTAATTTATATTATATTGTGTTTTGTAGGTAAAACTTATTTTTAATAAAGAATTGTAGAAAAAAATGGAAAAGTGGCGAAAAATGGCAAAATCCAAAGATTAAGTCCTTGGAGAGAAATAATATATTAAATGGATTGGAGTTACATGGGCCTAAATATATTTGTATTGGAAATTTTAATTGGAGAAATAATATATTTGTCAAAGGCAGAGAGAGAGAGAGAGAGACACGCAAAGAGAAATAAAACGAAGGAAAATTGCAAACACCAGAAATTTTTACGTATCGTCAATTTTTGGTGATATTTTTCCACATTTTCGTGTTTTTATTTTTACAATATGCATAACTAATTTTTGTATTAGGGAAAATAATTTAGTCGACTTGTGATCATTTATTGTATTTATTCAACATTTATGTGACTTATTTATTTATGTGTTGATTTTATTATGAGTTTAATGCATTAAATTATCTTATCAATAATTTGGTGATTATGTGAGTCTCCAACGAATCGAGATGTGAGTTTGAGATATAGACCATCTAATAGAACCCGATAAATTAGTATAACGTGTAGAGATACTTATACAAATTATTGCTATCATAATATGATTTCTTAGAACCAGTGTTTCGTTTAACTAAAATTAATTCGCATAGAGATATGAAATTGAATTAATTAAATAGGCTCAATGAGAACTCGAGAGGCGTAAATTGAATACAATAAAAGAATTTGATGAAACACTACATTAGGCTATGAATCTTGATTTAAGAATAAAGGTGATCAATAGATGAAATTGTTATGCCCTAATATTGATCGTATATATGTTTCTTCGATTATCCATTATTTGCAATTTTTTTATATTTTCAATTAGCCAAAAGTAGTTAGGAAAAAATCATCATAAATATTTACTTACTTTTGTCAACTAGGAGCTAGAATAAGTAGATTAAGACCTAAAGTATAGTATTCGTGGGAACGATAATCCGAACTCAAAGGTCCGATATATTACTTGTTACGATATCGTACACTTGCGATATAAAAAACGCAACAAGTTTTTAACGCCGGTGACGGGGACTATTTACTTTTAGTTTTAGTTTATTTTATTTTTAACTGTTATTTGAATTTTATTTGATTTTACTTTCATTTCTTAAAAACAAAAAAAAAGAAAAAAAAATGTTCATTGGATGCTCCGTACCTAAGGCGACGATCTTGAACCGTTTGACTAGGAAATAGAACGTACTTTCAAACGAAGATACAAGAAACACAAGCAAAAACATCAAATTAGTTCGTTCGCTATTTGTTTACAAAAAATTGGATTTAGAATTGAGATGGGCTGGGCATGGACTTAGTTTGAGAGTTGGAAAATTAATTACTAAATTAGTTAATTCGTTAATTTGTTTTGATAAAATTAAAATAATTTAATTAATTCAATATAAAAAATTAAAAAAATTATTTAGATTCAGTTCTCATTTTGATCTTGGTCTAGAACCGAACCAAACTCATCGGTTCTCGATTCGAATACCCGTTCGGATATTTTAACTTATGAAGAACCGCTCGGTTCGGTTTAGTTCAATTCGGGTTCGGTTCGATTTATAAGTTAGGTAGCTACAGGCAGCTAAGGTTTAGCGATAACTGGACTATTCCATGTTAACATTTCTAGTAGATTTTACTAGCAAGTTTACATGGAGGTGTTTGATCCTGATAATATGTTTTCCTCCGTGATCATATCTAGTATTATTTACTTTATTACTTTTGATCCGCATGTTTATTGATTGATGCAAAGGGTTTAAATTAATTTTAAACTTAATCATTTAGAAACAATAACTAAATGACTTGTTGCTTGTTAGTGATCCATTATTTGACTTCCTAAAACTCCAGAGTCTAAGAAAACCTTGATTATGAGTCCCTCTCTTCGATCATCTAAATTTCATTTTTGTCAAAATGGGACCAATTCCTCAAAGGTTCTCTTCTATCCTATTTCTCAATTGACCTCATTTCCTAACGTCATCCGTTAAAATAGTATTGGCTTTGACTTGAAAAAATTCAAGGAAATGACAAGGGAAGTTCTAGGAAAATTAAGAATTGTTTTAGTGCATAATAAGTAATCAGAGCTTTATAAATATTTATGCAATTGAACTCTAGTTTAATATTTAACTGTTTCTGATAAGGGTTTTTATATTATAGCAAATTGATTTTAGAACTTCTTACATGACAAAGGAAAACAATATGCAATTTTGATAAATAGGTTTCTAACTACTTTAGCAAAAATGTGAAAAAAGAAATAACACATTTTCCATGATAATTGTCATCAGAAATACTTTTTTCTGATATGAGCAATAGATGGAAGAATTGACCAGAGCTATACTTACATGTCAAAATTTTGAAAAAGAATGCGCATAGTGCGTGCTTCCATACAGAAACCCTGTCCAAAGACAGATACAGTTTATTAGCTCCAGGATTGTAGATTCGAGTTGCAGTTAAGAGAAAATAAGAGATTTTTAATTGATAAACTATGGACTGCATTTGTTAACTTACCCTCAAGATTTCAAGGACAAGAATGCGATGCCATAGTGGTAAATCAAGAGTGGTAACCCGCACTAACATGCTTAGAAATACCTGAGATGAAGAAAGATTTACTCAAACATAGCACACAAAGATGCATAAAACGGGAAATTTTGTCAAAGTTAACACACAATTACATTATAATTTATCATGTAACAGGATTTAAAATCTAAATGTCTAGCAATTATTAAACTTAATGAAGATGGATAGTAAAGCCTGAATATGATTTGTCGAGCAGTGAGATTTTGAGATAGATGTTTATTAGTTAAGGAAGATTATGATCTTGGCCATGTTTATCTTGCTTTCTGAAAAAAAAAAAAAAAAAATAGATTTTCAACTATATGGAATGAGGAAATTATATTTTACATGTGATATCCTAGACTTCGAAAAAAATAAGGAGTCTGTGAGTTCTTGTCCCGTGTCCAATGTTTGGGCTACAAAGATTTTCAAATCTTGATCACTGGTCCAATAAGCATAAATTTCACTACATTATAACTTCAGTTTTAAGTTTCAGAAATGCAAGAAGTAATTTGACACCCATCCGAAGCCTCTTTTTTCACCATTTTCATACCAAACTTCTATAAATCATTTTCCTTTTTGGTCATGATGTCTATGGACCTAATGTGGATACACATTCTCACAAAAGGACTTTAAAATCCCTTAGATTCTTTTATGTTTAACTTGTCCGGACATATAGATCATTTTAGTTGTATACCCATATCCAAGATGTTTTTGGGTTGGGAGGGGGGTGGTGGGAAGGATGTAACTCCTAAATATGTACCAGATCAAACCCCCGCACCTGAGTACAAGCAACATAGGTCAGGACATATTGGAGCGTCAGGAGTTGCCTTACAGGTGAAATGGCATATAATATTTTGTAGTTCTCATAGTTTCCATACTTGCTTTCAACCATCTGCAAGTAAAATGAATTTCTATGCTACTTAAGATCAATATAATGCTCCTTTATATGGTAGTACCTTTGCCTAAGTTACAATGACAAAATGATAGAATACTTGTTTTGTTTGGAATGACTACAGCAATTAAAGATCCAAAGTCATGGTGTCAAGGCAATAATTCAGGCGAGAAGTTTTCATTTCTTTCTTCTTTTCTTTGTCGGTGTGAGGGTGCGTGAATTGGGGTTGGGATGAAATCAGCCTTTCTATTTGTTAACCTAACCAATCTTTTGGTTAGAACAAAGACCTATCTTCCAAAAACAATACTCATTTAATGCCAAGAAGTGGATTGTTGCACTTAGTTCCCACTTCCGTCCTTCACCTTCGTTTCTTCCACTTTCTTTTTCCATTATTTTGATATTGCCTCTTCATTCCTCTATTCTTTTCTCTGTTCCTTATATTTCTGCAGCCTTATATCACCCTTATTTTGTGTTAGGTAAAGCATCAGAGTTAAAGCACCATAGCAGTTTGTTGAGCATTTTCCGCAATCAAAATCTTTAAAACTGACTAACATAAATTTGATAATTTTGAAAAACACTAGAAGAATAATACCTCAGATTCGGTGGTAAGTGATGAACTGTAAAGCCTGATTACATGGGCTACAGACCGCAACACGAGGCGATGGAAATAAGGTTCTCCTGCCTCATCTTCAAGCTAACCCCATATATGTGAAGATAAGGGACATTTAGAAGCTCTTCTCTAGATAGTACATCAAATTTCATTCTATGAATCTAGTGATAGGACTTCATATTAAATACATAATTCACCTCAGAATTAATACGAAACGATGTCATGAGAAGTGAACATATTTGGTGACGCAGGACCTGTTAATTGCCATTATCTGTTAGGTAATGAAAATTACGGAAGTAAGCCCAAATTTCAGTTCACATAGTTTCATTAGTACCTGTTCATAAGGGAGCAAGGTTCTGAACAATAAGACATAATTGGATAAGATGAACCTGAAAAATCATGAAATGAAAAAAAAAAATATATATATATATATATTAGCCTGTAGAATGCTCTGTCGTAATCAGCAGAAATTTCAAAGAAATAAAGTTTCAATCAATGACACACTTGAACTGAGTGCATAAGATGTCACTTTTTAATAAGAGAAGGAGTATATTAATAGAGGGTAGATGCTAACACGTGTACAAAATCACATTTCTATATAACAGTTTTCTTTAGCTATGTTAACGAGCCGAGCCGAGCCGAGCCGAGCCCGGCCAAAAAAAAGAGGCTCTGCCCGAGCTTTCGACCCAAGCCTTAACGGGCCGAGCCGAGCCAGGTTTGGGTTTTCTGTTTGTTATTTTTTTTTTTTTAATACAGGCAGCTCTTTTTAAAAAAATTAAATTTTTCTTTTTTATTTTTTTATGGTGGGTAGGCTCGCCCAGGCCACGGGCTCGAGCCAACGCTCCAAAATGGGGCTCAGCCTAAGCCGGGCCCATCTCGGGCTTTTCCCGGGCTGAGCCCGAGCCGCCCGAACTTTTTTGCCATCCCTAGTTTTCTTCCAACGTTTCTTCTCGCTCCCAAAACCAATAATTATCATGAGCCCAAGCAAAATCATTAAAAGAAAAGCAGAAAAAGAAAAACCAGGTTATTCAGCCACCACAGTTATCGTTAACACCATATCATTATTGTATCTGCCCATAATCATCACCATGTGTGGGCATTCAATACTATAGTAACAATTGATAATTGAAGACAAAAGATTGATGTTTCAGAAAAAACAAAGTCCGCCATCATATGCAAGATAGCTGTTGCTTGTTTGATCATCATTTAGTTCTGCAGTAGTTGGGAACTTGCATAGAAAAACTATAGACACGAATTTTAACATTATCTTTTGCAATCCAACAATATACTCTTTTGAAATGAAGCTTTTTCATTTAGAGAATATCCATATCACCTCGTGCTTTTCATTCCAAAACAAATCATTACTATTCTGCAAAACTCTTAAAAGAGAATGTTGTAGGGCTCTACTAAAATTTTCACAACATGAATAATACTACATCCATTTTTAACGGAAAAAATATAATAATAATCATAATATGAACAACAAAGACAAAATCCTTACTGAAGTGTGTCAAGTGCAAATGTTCATTGAATGGAATTAGCATGCTACCCTATGAACAATAAAGACAAAGTTCTTACTCAAGTATGTCAAGTGCAAATGTTCGTTGAGGGGAATTAGCACGCAACCAGATAGCCTGAAATGTGCAGCCAAAAAAATATAATTCTCGTTCACCAATGTTTACCCCAACCATAAGAAATATTCATGTTATTCCAATGTCACTCTAGCTATGCCTATTGGCATCAAAATTTAAAACATTTTAAGCAGCCAAATTTAGTGATTTATGTTGGCACATACAGATCCACCAGCAGCAAGAGTTGCCAAGTCCTCAAGCAAGCAAAGCCCAAGCTTCCCAAACTTTGTAAGGGTATCCCTACTTAATGACGAACTTCCAGAGATAACTTCTCGCTCTAAAGACCTGTTCAGGCAAGGTTCAGTTATTCTATTTAGAAACCCTGAACATCAACATTCTAAGTCAACAACGTAAAAAACCAACTTCAGTAAAAAAATATATATAGCAGAACCTACAAGACTTCTGCTAGTCTCAAATGTGAATGAAGCACACGTGAATGGCTAAAAAGTCGCAGTTGACTAGAAAGCCATACTGCATGGATATGGTGTACATGTAAAAGAGAATCACGTTTACGTACTCTAGGGAATTCACATTGCGATTCATATCACTAGTAAATGAACTAGTTCGAGAAACGTATCTTCCAGAACCAAATGTGCCGGAAGGCAATGACTCTGCGCGAACTACGTGATCAAATATCAGTGCTACTGCTTGCCTGAAGGTTGCTGCAGCAGTACTGGAAAATAAGCAGAAGAAAATGATAAGAAAAAGTTAGAAAAAAGGTGAGTAGAAGAAAAGAAATGAACAGAGAGAAAAGTGAAAGGCCGTAACAATATTAAAGAAAAGGGGGAAGAAAGACTACCAATTTACAATTTACTTACTTCCGCACACTGTCAGATGACCGACTGTTTTCAAGAAGCCGGAGACAGATACCAAGAGCGTGAGCCAAATTCTCCTGCAGTGATAAGAGTTTGTGCAAAATGCAATGGAGTTATCTGTTCAAGCCCAAAAATCCTTTCCAATGATTTCCACTTTCCCCATGTGCACTAAATAATCTCACGACAACATGGGAATTTGCTTTTGGTCAACATGCTTCACTTTTAATAAATAAAAGAGAGTTACGCAAATGAAATGGAATTCCAGACCACATTCACATCAAGAAGACGTCTGAAGAGAGCAAGAAGAAAACAAATACATTCTGATCATAGAATCTATTTTGTCTATTTCTCAAACAATGAAAACAGAGAAGAATTAAGAACACAACCATTCTTAAATTTGAAGAAACTAGAACAATTGTAAAATTCTCATTACTATATCAGAGAGTAATATCCCAATGAAAGTTCCCAAAGCCATTGTTTATAAGAAGGCAAATTAACCTCTTGATTCCACGAAAGGTGCAAAAGAAGTTTATTATGGAACATTGTAGCATTCTTTTATATCCAGTGCACCAAGAGAAAACCAGAAGACCAGACACCTCAGAAGGCCAGGCACCTTTAGTTCGACCAAAGGCCTAAAAACTTATCCAGTAACTTGTTCTCAAAATAATTAGGAAACAGTCACACCAAAATCTCAAACTTCAATAATTCAATTTCTTTCCCATAATTCATGAGTAAATGGAATGAATCTCACATAGCTGCAAACACATCAGACACATCAAAAGAACCATATTTATTAGGGCTCTGTGTATATATAGCAAATATTTTTATTATTATACTCCTTGTGCTTTTGGATCAAGGAACATCAAACACATAGTACTGTTCCATCTGATTCAAGTTGTGTTTGAAGATAGACCTTCTGAAATGATATGCTACCTCATTCTCTTCCAATAACCCACCAAGAACGTACTGTCCCTATCTGATTCAAGCTGTGTTTAAGATAGACCTTCTGAAATGATAAGCTACCTCATTCTCTTCCAATAACCACCCCCCACCCAAAAAAAAAAAAAAAAAAAAATTAAAAA
>CAIGRL010112735.1:0-11157 GCA_903798325.1 Fraxinus xanthoxyloides
CAACTTTTGTATTTCTTGTGAGGAAATTAGCGTCTCTGTATCTACATTAAAAGGACAAAAAAAATGTAAATAGGACCAAAGGTTGGTGGCCCTTACCATTACACCACAATAACTCTGTTCTCAATGGAATAACATTTAAAATTTTTTTTTTTCTGAAGTTCAAAAAAGTATGGACCACATAGATTTTAGGCCTGAGGGGACCACATCTTGGACCTCGCATCAGGCCCGATCATGACTGATATGATTGATGCAAATGTGATATGACAGCTTAAGGTTTTTAATTAAGTAAGAATTAAAATTAAATTTTTAATAAATTATGAATTTCATAATTAAAATTAATTGTTAATTTTAATTTAAATTAAAATTTAGATTTTAATTTAGGGACTCTAATTTAACATTTACTTGCACGAGTTTGATGAGCATTTGGCTCTTGAAGATAAGTTAAGTTTGAAATCGAAACAAATTATGTTTTTTTTTTTTTCCTTTCTAGACTCGAGAATAGGATATGAGGAAAAATTAGATTTCTTAGCAAATAGTTGAGAATGCACTTGGTTTTGATTATACTAGACTTACAAAGAGGGATACGTTGACGTAATTTTTTACTAATTTAATTGAACAACTTGATTTAAAAACTTAAACTAAAATTCTATATTTGACACGTCTACTCATGTACATAGACCAAATATATTAATTTACTTATTCATTTGGTACACATTTTTCATAATTATCCGAGGACAAGACTTTATTTCATAACATTTGTAGTTTTGATAAGTAAGATATTAAACTTATTCATCTAAAAGCTTGGCTTTTCCCATTTGAATAGAAGAAGAAACAAAAAAAATTGGCCATAATAGTCTGAATAGACTAAAACAACGAGTCCCACAGTGTATTTAAATATTGCAAAAAATGATTGTCCTCACCTGTTTGTGTGTGGTTTGGTGTGTTTCTGTGGTGTAAAGTTTCTGTACACCCAACATAATTTTAAAAACTCTTTATCTTCGAGACACCTATTTGGTTATCATCAAGCAACGCGCCTAATATATTATTAGCATAGGTCTGCACCATAACATCACCTCAATTTGTTGACTATCGATTCTATTAAAGAACAAAATTGAGAGTGCTTTCTTTTTGTAGGGTTGTATCATTAGTATGAAATGTCACCTTATGAATTGATTAATGAATTAATTGAAGCTTAGAGTTAGGTAAAACTAAGGAAACTATACACATTATATACACATTTTTGTTGAACCACATTATCAGAAAACCAAGAAAACTATAGGCATTATTCACACGTTTTTATCAACACAATATTGCTACGAAATGTGTGAAAATCATCGCATGACAATATCAAGAGAAAAATTTAGACAATGAAGTAGCCATAGATATAACATCGACAAAGTTATGGCCTGTTTGACATGACTTCTGTGTTAATTCTGCTTCTTGTAGAAGAGTTTCTTGAAAAAGTTACATTAAGTCATCTCATCTAAAAACTTTTCAACTAAAATATTTTCAAAAAATTATTCAAACACAGTCAAAAATAATTTCTTAATCACATAAGCAATTTTAAAACTTCTCAAAAGTCTTGCCAAACTTGTCCTTAATATAATGAGATGGCAAGTTCCACAATCGAAATATCTAAACTTAGAATTTAGTTTATCTTGGTGTAATTGTGATCTCAACTTGATTGAATTTTATGCCATCGAAAAAACACTAGAATAAATTGCATATATGAGAAACACATTCAACCTTGAAGAGAGAACAAAACTAATTTTGTTTTCGAGCATCCCGAAACTTATATTAGTGACTTACCTTTTAAGTTAAAAAATTGCATTCCTTAAAATAATTTTCACTTTTCTATCGAATTATATAAATAACTTACTTATTTATTACTTCATCAATAAAAAAAACTTATTTTTATAAAATTTTATGCAGTTGTGCTACATGTATATAATAAGTTTATATAACAGTTTAATGTGGTAAAATATGATTAAGTCTGAATTTCTTCAACCAAATAAAAAAAAAAAACTTTTTCACTCTTTTTTTTACACCTCATATGTACTTCTTTATGTAAAAGTGACATTATTTTTGTAAAAATGCTGAAAGCCCATTTTGGAATGAATGATGCTATGAGTACAGTGAAATCTCACAGAATATACACAGAAATTTAAAATGGATGGATTGGATTCAAATATGGAGGAGAGAAACACACAGATACATGCGCATGATTTTTCCAATTCAAAATTTTGTACAAAATCCGGCAATATTTCCTATGCTTAAGGAATTTTTCTTCTGGAATAGCATCCCAAATTCAATGGGTACAGTTCAAAGTCATTTCCAATCACCAAAAAGCACCCCCTGCACAAGGTAACTTACCACCTTTCTTGTTAGTTTTAGGTTTTAGTAACGTTACTTTTACTAAAATAACAGACTAAAGTTTAGAAAAATGTAAATTTACTTATAATCAATTTTTATTTCTTCAAATATGTTCGAATAACACACACACACACACACACACACATTTGAGTAAGAAAAAAGTACTTTTTACTAATAAAAAAACTTTAATGTTAGGCCCACATGCTAACTCTATGTAAACAAGTTCAATAAAATACAAAATAATTACATAGTAAATTATCTTATCTAAAAGTTTAAAGTCAATATAGTTAATGCCGTTTCTCCGAGCCCCATTGATTATGGTAGCCTTGTTCATCTTTGACGAAAGAATGCTAGATCACCGAGTTATTATGCACTCTTTCGAGGGTGACTATAAGTCCATCGTTCCCTTTATGTTCAGTGATGGGAAGCCTCTTCAGCTTTTTGTTGATCGAGAACTAGACGTCGATTTGACTTATTTGTCAAGAACGAGATTTTTATTCTTTCTGAAATAAGCGGTGAATAATTTTAAGACTTTCATTACATAAAACATGTGTATAGTATATTTATGTTCGTTCCTTGACATGAGTGGAGAAAGCATCAACTTTAAATTTGACATCCGACAACACAATTGGGAGGTTGGGCTTAGTTGCTTTTGAATGTCATTCAACCAAACAATGCCCATTAAGATTTCACCACGCAAAACATGTCAACATCTATGCCATTTTCCCCACCCAAAGAGAAAAAAAATAAATAACAAAATATTATAAATCATTTTACTTTTTTTTTTTTTCATCTTTCTCTAATTTTACATTAGTTGCAATTTGCAAAAGTGACTTATTAATATCCTTATTGATGTTAAATTTCTACCTTATTTTTCACCCCTTTTTCCTATTTTTGAAGCTAATTCCCGTGTTGCTTGTCCTCTCCTATCCACCCTATTACTCGGAAGCATCTTAGAGATTTCTAAGCTACTAAACAATTTGGAGACGCCGAAGTGGCCGTGTACATGACATAAGGATAGTATAGTGATTCACGAGGGGACGAAAGTAATGTGTAGCAAATGGGATAAAATTAGTAGGGTGAGAAAGAAAATGACACGAAGAAGTGAGGAAGAAATGATACAAGTAAGTGAAAGGTCATTTTCATTAAGTTTAAATGAAATATGTAATATTATATTTATAAATAACTAAAATTTTAAGTGTACAATTTTCTGGAGACCACTAATTCCATTTTAATTAGACAATAATATTCTAGGTGAACATTGTAAAACAAAATATATTTATATTTGTTAAAAAAAAAAAAAGATCCCTAACCCACTGAAGAAATGACACGTGTACGCCAGTTCAAGATTGATGACGGCTGTCTGAGTTTTCTGATGGACATTGTAACGAGACACATCGTGCGTTTATTACACTGGTTAAAACACACGAAAGCTTGACAATTAGAAAGTAAGGGAAAGAAAAAACTCCAACCCTAGGTTTTTGATATCTGATCTGCAAGTGCATATGCCAAACCCTGCGGTTCTTACAGAGAACCAAAATCTAGAACAAGAAGAAAATAATTTATTCTATTTTCAAATAAGCCCACAATGTGTACACATATATGTATTCAGTTCTTCTGTATAATCTTTTCTGGTTTTTATCTTTTCAGGACTTTCAAGATTTCAACTTTTTAGGTTAACAAAAAATTGTGTGCAGAGTGAGAGAAAGAGGGCCAACAGAAGAAAGGGGGTTAAAGACTCATATATATACATACGTATATAGATATATAGTTATATAGATTAAGGTGGAAAGAAAGATCATGGGTAGGGGGAGAGTGGAGTTGAAGAGGATTGAGAACAAGATTAATCGGCAGGTGACATTTGCAAAAAGAAGAAATGGGTTGCTCAAGAAAGCCTATGAGCTCTCTGTTCTGTGTGACGCCGAAGTTGCTCTTATCATCTTTTCTAACCGTGGGAAGCTCTACGAGTTCTGCAGCACCACCAAGTATTATCTTTTTATCTTAACCCTAATATTAGTTATATGAATTTACAGTATAATTAATCGACTCTATTCTTTGATATGTTTTTATTTGTAATTTCTTTATAAGTTTGTTGATTTCTTTCTTTGATTTTGTTTCAAGATTTCATTTTTCTCTTGTTTTCTTGGTCAGATTGATCTGTAAATCTTTCATTTATCATGTCTATATTTATATTTTGCTAAAGGAAAAACATGAGATTCTTATCTTCTAATTTGGTTTAAATTTTGGGTATTGTGTTAACCTAAAGCTTTTTCTTTCTTTGATTTGTTTTTCTATGGTCTGATATTGCTTTTAATTACTAATAAATGACTGGTATTTTTGTCAATCCAAGATCTGCATATTCTGAGAAATATACATGATGTTTTCATCAGATCCTTGCTTTTACCTAGTTTCAAACCTGATCCATTTTCCTTCTGGTTTTTCTTTTTCTTGAAAAGACGTTACATGTGTTTTTTAAGGATTATTAAGACTGCTTTTTCTTTAAATATTTCTTTTCACTTAGTTGATAGTATTATATATTAAAAAAATCTCAGGTTTCAGTCTCTTTGGGACAAAAACTGACATCAGAGTTCAGATCAGATATTGCTGGGCATCATAATTTCGTTTTATATATCTTGACATGAGAGAATTTCAGAGTACTTCAATTGTTGTTTGAAGTCGAACAACTAAACAAACTTGACCTTTGTTTAATTCTTGAAATATTCTTGAAGTTTATTAATAAGGAAATGTTTTGTTTCTAATCTTTCACCAGGTAAATCTTATATACATCTATTATGTTTAATACTCTAAATATATTGAAATAATTTTAATTGTAAAATTTTTAAAATTTGACTTTGGGAAATGTAAAGAAAAGTTGGATTATCAATAGTTTCATATGAATGAAGAAGAAACTGCAACTATGTGGTTTTAAATACGATATGACATATTGCAAACTAAGGTTTGAAGAGCAGCCAAAGATCTTGGAGTCACATGTCTAAGATCACTCCACACCTAGTAAATGGATTTAAATGTCCATCAATCCTTTAACTTCGGTGAATCCTTATCTTTTTTTTTTTTGTTAATGTTGTGTCTCGTATATTTCTCTTGTCAACGCCTTAAAAGTTTCGCCATGTTTTCAAGATATGGAAATATTTCCACGCACTTCGCAATGGAACTTGACTTTTAAAATTGGTTGCAAGAACACTTCAAATTTGTTCTTAACCTATCAGTTAATCAATGTAAATCTATTGTAACGTAGCCATTATTTGGCATCTTTGTTTGTACAAGGACGAAGAATTTAACCTTTGCGTCGTCATATGATGTTTTATATATAGTTTAAAATTTTCACATTTCAATTTTACCATTGTCATAGTCATGCTAATTACTATCTAATGGATTCTTTTTCTGTCTCATTGTTTCAGCATGCTCAAAACACTTGAAAGATATCAAAAGTGCAGTTACGGTTCTTTGGAAGTCAACAATTCAAACCAAGAACTTGAGGTATAATAATTATGTAATTCTTTTTTTTATTTGTTTAACAGAATAATTATGTAATTCTATTTCAATCTTATCTCAATTAATTGTGGAAATGTTGCAAAAAAATTGTATTCATATAGAAAATGAAATTATTGTTTCAATTAAAATGAAAATGATAATGATTTCAGAAGTATACATATTAGAAATCTGGACTATTGTCAATTAATTCTTGGATGCATTTGAAAGCCTCAGGATGACTTGCAAAATAAATTTTCTCTAGGTTTATTTTTTGTCTTGCAATAAATTGTATACAGGAAACTATTTATCATTTTGTGCTAGTTTGCTTTAAAAAGCATGTTTGGCTTAAATTTTTATTTTTTTTTTGAAAATTCAAAATCATAGAGTTCCTTTTCTTTGAAAATAAGTAAACATTACTTAAAAAAATTTGAAAAACTAAAAAAATACTTAAATAAGTAACTTTTACATTTTTCTTAATTTTATCCAAATATGCTCTTTTGGAGTTGTTGGATTGGTAAGATTATTTGTTATTTATGGTGCCTAAGCAGCATGATGATGCTTATCCAGCTTAGTTTTGTAACTCTTTTTTGTAGGAAAGCAGCTATAGGGAATATTCGAAACTGAAATCTAAATATGAGTCACTACAACGATATCAAAGGTAATTAACTTCATCACTTTTGAATCACCTCATTTTAAAATATAAACTTTTAAGATGGAGTGGTTCAATGTAGCGTCGGAGTTGTGTTTCTAATGCACAAGCACACATAAGAACATATTTTCTTAACTTTGATACTGCATTGAATTACTTCATTTTTTAGATAATGTGGTTCAACAACTATCATTTTCTCGGTCACAGTGTTAAACTGACATAAATTTTGCAAATTTCAAGTTTGCTTGAGGTGAGAATATATATGTGCAACAAGCAGTGTTTTTTTTTTTTTCTTGAACTTTAAACTGTTACAGACATCTTCTTGGGGATGAGTTGGGACCTCTAAATATCAATGATCTTGAGCATTTGGAGCATCAACTAGAGACATCCCTCAAGCATATTAGATCCACTAGGGTAAGCAGACTTCCATATATGCCAGTATGTGCATTACCAGCTTATTACTCGAGTACTTGTCAATTTTTGAGTTTTGATTCGACCGTTAAAGTGAATATGATTGTTCTGGTAATTTTTATTTTTTTTAATTTATTTCAAGGTGAATCATTTTGTACTAGACTGTATTAAAAAGTAAAATGAGAGGAGTAATGAGTGTTTAAAATTTATTATTTTTAATAATATTCGAAGATCTAAAGGAAACTTTATTATTTATAATAACATTTCGTGGCTTAAGGTTTCAAAAATAATGTTTCTACAGACCAAATGTAACCTAGTTTTGCATGGATATGGTATATTGATATTGATGAACTTTTTCACTGATTTTATACTCTTTTTTTTCAGACTCAGGTTATGCTCGATCAACTTTCTGACCTTCAAGCCAAGGTATCTGCGCTTAGTTTCGATATATATCCTTCCATGTCTGCTATGGCTAACAAGCTTAGTCTTTATTACAGGAAAAGATGATGATTGAGAGTAATAGGGCTCTGGAGAGGAAGGTTAGTAAACTTGTCGAATTTCTCGTCTCATGTCCTAATCCGGCATATAAATTGAATAGAGAAGGGAAGAAAATTAAAAATGTATTACACTGCAGCTTAGTTCCATGCCGAATTGAAATTGATCACACTATCTTTAAAAATCATTTTTAGTCATACTTTCTCCAAATAAAATAAATCTGCATGTAAATTCATAAATTTTTCTTACATTTTAAGTGCATATTCTCCGAAAAATCATTTTTCACAAAATCGATTGTAAGAAAACGGGGAAGTAATTAAGTTACTATAAAGGAGTGCCCACATATGGGGAAAAGCATAAAAGAAAATAATAGACAAACTCCAACTATGAAAAGGGTGAGAGGGAGAAGGGAAAATATATATTTTTCGTCACCCATACTTTGTGCGCCGCGAGTTTTGTCTGAGAGATAATTTGGTGAGATTCGATTTTGTTCGTAATTTTATGGTAAAAGATTGATTTGGTGTCAACCATAGTAAGTACTAAATATTGTGTCCTTGATATTGCTGGATTACAGGGAAGATTTACTTGTTTATTCCAATAGAACTAAATGTAGGACTCTATGCTATCCTTTGTTCATTATATATTTGTTTACAAATTGATCAAACTTATCATTAGCGAGGTTTTGAGATTTTATTTTATTTTTTCCTTATCCTTGCATACCTTACACGATAACATGACAATCTTTCTGGAGTGAATATAATTCGGAAGAGAGGAAGAGAAATTTAATCTTCATTATGGATGAAATTTCGTCATACAATCTTAAAGACCTAAGAATTTTTAAACCATAATATGCTATGTCATCTAAAAGGTTAAGTTGCTTGATGGATGATTTATTTATTTATCTAAATTTAATTTTCATCAATTTGTTGCTGATATATTTGTTATACCTCTCAGCTCGAAGAAATTTACGCTACAAATCACATGCAGCAAACCTGGGGCGGTGATGAGCAAAACTGTGCGTATGGCCAGCAGCATCCTCAATCTCAGGCCTTTTTCCAACCTTTGGAATGCAATTCTACTTTGCAAATTGGGTAATGTTTCTGACATTCTTCCGTTTCTTTTCCCAGATTGAAAATCGCTTGGCATAGTAAACTATTCAAACTGAGTTTTATCAAGTGAATTTTAAGCCTTACTTTTTATTTATCTCGAACTACACAACCCAATTTACCATCGCACTTTTTAATATACCATAGAAGCTGAAGTCGATTGGATTCTTTTACCATGCACCTTGTGGTTCGAGAGAGGTTTCGCTTTGTTTGGGATGAACTCACAAAGACCCGACCTGGCTCGTAATAGAGTGGCTATTTTCGTAAGAATCCAAGTTTAAACAAAAAATTAATTATTTTCTGATTTCTTATACTGATACAGATACAATAATCCTGGAAGTTCAAGCCAAATGACTGGTATCAATACAGAGGTACAGCATGTTAATGGATTGCTCCCAGGTTGGATGCTCTAAATTTCTGGTGCAAGAATCCTCAGACTTTCACCATTAATTATCTTAAATTCCTAATAATATAATTCAGCTGTAAGACTTCATTTTGGAGTACTGTTAAACATTTACTCGTTCACTTGAATGAAATCAAGTGTATCTAAAACTTATTAGAAATGTATATGATCTTTCTGGTTGTTCTGTGTGGCAGTTTATAGTATGCTTACATTCTAGTCGAAAGTTTTGAACGTACATAAATATTTCTTTTATTTTTATTTTTGTCTCGTTAACTTTTCTTGTGAACAAGACCTCAATTCCCGATAAAATATACTCTTAACTTCATATAAATTGTCACGTTTCAATAAATTCACAAATATTATTCACTTATCCATTATATATTATTATTTATTTAGAAATTAAACCAATTATAAATTCTTACTAAATGGTGGCTTAGTCATCTGAACATATTCATCACATTCAATGGCCAATTTAATTTTAAACTCCATATTTTATTTAAGGAAAATTGCATGATAAGTCCAATGGCTTAACCTTGAATTTTGATATTAATGACGTGTTGAACGGTAATAATTGTCCTTAAGGTGATTCTCAAGTCACTTTGATATTATTATTATTATAGATGTTTGGGCTTGGATCTGGGCCGGAAGATTGGTGGAAAGCCCATTCATATTCCAGTGGACATTTTTATCATGAGTTATTGGGCTGGACTTTATAAAAGAAAGGGTCAGTGTAATTTCCACTTTTATTAATCTAATGAGTTTTATTATTAAAGTACCATTTACCTAGGCTCTCTTTCATCCCATTTTTTATGAAAAATAAATTTTGTAATGGTGACTTTTTGTAAAAGCATGTGGTTAAAAAGTAAGTAAATTTTTTAAATGTGTAAAATTATTTTATGTAGAGAATGTGTAATTAAAAATAAATTTTAAAAAAATGAGACTCAATCAGGGCTTTACTTTTTGTATGGCTTTAACTTTTTGTCAAATTCTCAATGTTGAGTCTTTTTTTTTTTTTTTGTGGTATGTATAAAGTAATTTTTTTTTTAATTTATGTGTAAAATATTTTATTGTGTGAATGTGCGGTTGAAAATAAATTAAAAAAAAATGTTTTGATTGCATGCATGTGGTGTGGATGAACACCACCACTTGTGTCAAATCCGATTACATTAAGAAAAAAATAATTATTTTTTAATTTATGTGTAAAATATTTTATTGTGTGAATGTGCGGTTGAAAATAAATTAAAAAAAAATGTTTTGATTGCATGCATGTGGTGTGGATGAACACCACCACTTGTGTCAAATCCGATTACATTAAGAGTAATACTATTCATTCTTATTGGGGTTACAAACACAATTTATATGACGTTAATGTATCATTAAATGATATGTGAAATTAAATAAATCATTTAACTTCACCTTTCATTTAACCTATCACTTAAAGTCACATAAAATGTGTTTGTAACCCTACTGGGGATGAATAACATTACTCTTGCATTAAGTCTCTCATTTAAGCATTTAATGCTAATATCATTCTAATGATACTATCACATGTCACACAACCTCTATAATTGGCCACATAATTTAGATTATTATTGATCTTAACAAAGTTATTCCCATTTTCCTATGTTACGTAAAGAATATTAGCACTTCTTAGTTTTTTAGTGTTATATAGGGTATTTCATATGTAGTACTGAAATTGTGTTCATGTCAATTTGTTGAAGACCACGTTTAAATTATTCGGGCCATCGTCCGCCTTCGAATGAATTGGGGCCGTGATGGACCATGTCAAATCTAACAACTAAATAACTGTATAAATTTTTAGATCATATGATTAGCATTGTGTTTCATTATTCAAATATACGAATAAAATTTTCTAAAGAGTCGTGCCACCAGTGCCGGTTCGATGACTTTGAGGGCTCGAGACGAACTTCATAAATTAGGCCCCCAAAATTAGAATTTGGCTAAGGTTTCTAATATTCTTATCCGCACTCTTGTGGGGTTATTTTGTATCATGTGGATTTATGGAGTAACACGTTAATGAAGAAAATGGTAATTATAAGGGAGCATATGTTCACATGTTGCAGAATAAATAAAATCTTACTAAGAAAAATATTCGATCTCTTAGGGTGTGTTTGATTGGACACATTTTCCCTGAAAGTAGGAAAATATTTTCCTACTTCTACTTTTTGACTGTTTGATATGCCAAATTTTCCATGGAAAATGTTTTC